>RJWJ010043964.1:0-12371 GCA_004363605.1 Indri indri | reverse complement strand
TGGCAGAGGCTTTGGTGCCTTTTGTTAATCAGCATCACTCTAAACCACTGTGGGACATTCAGCCAATCAGACTGCTCATTTACTGTGGTTGAATGGTCCTGACCTCATGAATATGAATAGAGGATGTACACAATAGAGGGGTACTTTTAATGACAATGAAACTGCCATGAGGGATAAAAGAAAGTGTGGATGAAAAAAAATAATAGTTAAAATTGAAACGAGAAAAATCATAATTAGCTGTGAGGATTATATATATTTGTGAAAATGTTTCTCACTTGCCTTTTGGACAAAGAGCTAGAGCAAATCATTTTATACTTCATTTCCTCTAGATATGGATGTCCCAATTGCTGACAGCTGGACCTATCCTACATTTAAATAATATAAAGATTCATGTAAATATTTGGCAAACAGAAGCAGAAAAATGAGAGTTCAGACACGCTTTGAAACCAAGTGTCACGAGGCTTAACTGGAGACATAAAACTTGAATGATGCTGATCAGTATGTCATGGTTCAAAGGCAGTGCAATGTGAAGGGTGTCAGTCAAAATCCTCAGACACTGTGGCAATAAACAACAGTGTGAAAGAAGAGATTATACAAAATGTGTAATATTTACTTAGTACTCTTATTCCACTTTCACCCCTTCCAAAAAGTGCTATGATTTTGCTTATAAAAATGCAAAAAATAGAGCAAAAACTGACATAAATGAGAATCAATTGAGAAAGATAAAACAAAGGGAATACAAGAGTAAGGTCATAATAAAGACATGGATGAAGTCAATTCACAAACAGGCATGCCATGAAATTTACATAGAGGGGATCATTATGACCTGAATTCATTAACAGAGCCTGAGAAGTTGCAAGGGTTGCCTAAGGAAGCAGAGTTATCATGAAAATATTCACTAATGAAAGTCAACTTCGAAAATGGTCTCCTTGCTTAACCCTACCATCTGTCCTTACCAACTGAGTCTTCTATCAACCTCTCCCTGATTACTGCAATTGTACAATGCAAACAGTGCATTGCACAGTGAACTTGTGAATTCTGAAAAAGATGCAGGGCTTCATGAAGTAGATGAAAGTCAGATTGGATAATTGCTTGAATCACAAGCCAGTGGCAAATGAGGATCTGGCAGAGTTGGGGTGGTTAACAACTCAATAAGGAAAAATGGATGAGGAGGACATCACTAGTTCATGCTTCAAAAGCAAAGGATTTGAATATCAAAGGACCAGAAAGGCCCTTGGGAAAATCGATGAAGCTCTTGAATATTTCTATAAAAATGACCTTCTATGTCTTACCATGAAAGTCAAATGTAAGAGATGTCTCACTAAGCTATCATATAATTTTATCAGCAAAGAGCCAAATAAATAATCAACATGATTTGGGTTTTGTTTGATAAATTAGTGCATAGTTTCTAAGTATGTTAAAAGAGAAAATAAATATTTTTTAATTTTGCTTTTTGAAATAAAATTTCTATCAATCCTCTCCCCCCTCCCCCCAGCTCCAGTTATCATGATCATTTACTAGAAAATTTTGATCTCTGATTTAAAAGGTCTTTTTTTTTCAGTATTAATTATTGCTAATAATAATATGCTTGTGATGGTGAGGCTGTATTTTCCAGTAGCAAAATCCAGAAGTAAAACATGATTAGTTACATAATTCACAGTTTTCCTGAGATAAAAACAAGTCCGTTGCTCAGGATTGGAAAGTCACAGTTATTCCTGATATCAAGCCTGAAGCCATACAACCAGGACACAGTGAACTGTGAAAAACCACATTCTTACAGCAAGCACCGCCATGATTTCCATGGGGTTATATTTTCATTGTAGTTCCTAATATAAGCTAATGGCTCCTCACCGGAGCCCAGTGATCAGATAAACACATTTTATGCAAGACTGATGTGTTTTTGCCCAAATGACCAACTCTTAGATAATCTAGTTTAATCCAAGAGTGGATTTTACAATTTCTGAAGCAGTGTTTCCCAGGATGTGTTCCAGGAATACTAGCTCTGAAAGCTCCTCCAAAACAAAAAGGGTGCAAGGAAAATGGTCCATAACCGAACAGGTTTAGGGAAGGCTGCATGTCATTCTTAGGTATGCCCAAGTGCATGAGTTATCACTACCGCAGTGTAGTCTAGACCTCAGACTCTGTAGCCCTAGTGCCTGGGTTTTATCCTGGCTCTTGCCCTTAGTAGCTGTGTGACCTGGGGCATGTTAGTAAGCTCTCCATGCCTCAGTGTCCTCATCTGCAAACTGGGAATAATAATATTAAATAATAGTACTTCCCTTATAGCATTGTCATTCAGGTTAATTTGTCATGCACAATGCTGACATCAGCAACTGCTACATAATATTAGCTGCAGATGTGTCCTGCACAGAAACTGGTTTAACATAATTGAATGCTGTGTTTCACACCATATTTGATCATGGAACCCTCTTCCCCCTTTTTTGATAACAGCTATTGACATGCTGGAAATAAGCTATGTGAACATTTAAAACTGTAGTTTGTTTTTTTTTTTTTTTTGAAACAGAGTCTCACTCTTTTGCCCGGCTAGAGTGAGTGCCGTGGCATCAGCCTAGCTCACAGCAACCTCAAACTCCTGGGCTCAAGCAATCCTACTGCCTCAGCCTCCTGAGTAGCTGGGACTACAGGCATGTGCCACCATGCCCGGCTAATTTTTTTCTATATATATTTTTAGCTGTCCAATTAATTTCTTTCTATTTTTGGTAGAGACGGGGTCTCGCTCTTGCTCAGGCTGGTCTTGAACTCCTGAGCTCAGAACGATCCACCTGCCTCGGCTTCCCATAAAACTGTAGTTTTAAGATGGATGTGCATATTACAATCACTTATAAAACTTTTTCAAAAAGAAAATACACACCCTGCCCCCCAAATGAAGATACAGATTCAATAATGTGGCATGGGCACCATTCTCTGAATTTTAGAAGTTCCCTAGGTGATTCTGATATGGTTCCTAACCATTATTAGGAGCAGTGGTTTTCAAGGTGGGGCTCTAGCATCAGCGCCTGCATCACCTGGCACTTGTTAGAAATGCAAATTCTTAGTCCTTGCTCCAGATCTATAGGTCAGAAGCTGTGTTTGTGGGGTAGGGTGAGGCAGAACAGCAATCACTTCCAGGTAATTCTGTTTGAGAAGCACTAATATACGGGAATGCATGGAAACAACTGCCCTTCAGTATACTCGACTTCTCTGCAGAGATTTTAAGAAACTTCAAATAGATGTGATACATCGATAAATTTAGGTAGATTGCAGTGAGTCTGAGATTATTCCCCTGGGGAAAAAAAAAAAAGACCTGCTCTTCTATTTTACTGGTTAAATTCAGAGCCTTAGAAATCAGGTGAGCTTGGATCAAAATTAGCACTGTGCCCACAAGGACCCAAACCTAAATAGAAGGCCACCTGGGGTGGTTTCATACAGTGTCGGCTTAGCTAAAAACTGGAACCATATCCAGGAAGGAAACCACATATCCCAGAAGTCCTTTCCTAGCATGATTCTGGGCTAGGGCAGGCTGCAAGAGGAAGGCGGGAGTGAAGCGGCAGCCATCACTCTCTGAAGGTCGATGTAGGTGTCAAGTACTGTTGAAGACCTTGCCCGTGTGGCTGCTCTGTAGGCCCAATGCCTGGCAGAGGCCACAGGCTGAGCCCACAGCCGCTCTGCCTCCCTGGATCTCCTCTTCTTTGAGGTCTGAGCCAAATGCATGTGCAGCTCCCTGGGGAAGGTCTCGAGCTTCTTCTGTAGGTCATCCACATCACTGAGGTTAAAGATGGGGTCCCGGTCTGTCCTCACTCTCATCCACTTCACATCTGCTTTTCTTCCTCATTGTCTGCCCTGCTGAACTGCCTTGACCTCAGGCCCACCATTAGCACAGAAGCAGCTGCTGTTCATACACTCCTTGGCTAGTCCCCCTTGGTGGTTGTGGGTTATTCACTTGTCTTTCACCCCCCTAAAAGCCCCCTTCCAGGCTTGGATGTCCACCACGACATCACTGAACTTCTGCCCAGAAATATGTGTCGTGTGTGCATTTCTGTAAGTGTTTTCCTGTTGAGCAGGTCTATACAACTCTAAGCAAAGGATTTTGTGACCTAAGAACTTTTACACAGAAGTGTGTGTGTGTTGTGGGTGCATTTGTGTGTGTGTTTGTGTTTATGTAGAGCAGGTTTATACAACTATAAGCAGAGGGTTTTCTGCCCTAAGAAAAGTAGCAAGAGATTAGCTGTCTATAAACGAACCCTATAGAAAGTTTCTGAAGCCCAAAGCAGGAAGAATAAGCAGACTTTAGCCTAGCTTCATTGGTGGAATTACTAATAATAACTGAGCTATAATGGATGTTTATTATACGCCAGGACATGTGCTAAATACTTTTTGTAGAACATTTGATCCTCACAAACCTACCAGGTAGGTGCTCTCATTTTCCCCATTTTACGTATGAGGCAACTGAGGCTCAGAGAGGTTTCATAGCTGACCAGTCTATGGGTATCTTAGATTTTACGAATGCTTTTTATCAGGGCCTCCCCTTAACCCGAGGACAGGAAAGATCTGACGGATACAGCAAGCCTCCATTGCTTCGATTGCATGCTCATTAAATAAACTTATCATGGTTTGCCCACTACTAGACATTTTTCTTATTACGAAAGTAAAATATTTATTGGAGGAAAATTGGACAATTCAGATGAGTATAAAGAAGTGAATAAAATCACCCAGAATCCTGTCAATTAGGTAATTTCTTTAAAAATGACTCTCTACTACTTCTAATTCCTATAAAAATAAAATCCATTTTTATAGGTTTTCTGCTCCCACCACGTCTCGTTTTAAATACACGTCTGTTTCTATTAAACATAAGAGGATTTCAATTTAAGTTTTATGCAAGAATAGACTGTTTGGTGTGAACAAAATCGTCTAATATTTGAAATGCATTCACTTAGTGGTTAACATGCCAAAAGAAAAAGCTTAAGACACAATGAAAAGGTGGTGGTGGTGGAATTTTCCTTTAAAGGTCTCTGATCGGTTTTTACTTGCATTCTGAAAAAGTCTTTTACACTCTTTTATTGAGATGCCATGAAGTCACTGGGGCCAAGATTTACCGATGTTAATATGCCCTTCACTAAGGCTGTATTCAAGTACGAAAGACTCATGAGGCTCCCTCAGACATAAAACTCCGTGGGTTCCTGGGCGCACTGTCATAAATGCCTCCTTTATGGGAGAAAACTAACCAACAGGTCAGAGAATGGCAACACAGGCATAAAAAGACTTTTTTTTCTTTTTTTGCAGTTCTTTGTATCTTCAAGTGATCTAGTGACATAAAGATAAGTGGATTATAAGTGTATATATTATCATTCATTGTGAGTTTCCACCCCTTAATATATAATCTTGCGAATGATGAACTCCACGGTGTCATTGTGGCACTGTGCAATTATCTAATAGGAAAGTGAGAGTGGCCCTGTTTTTTGAGTAGCACTCACCGGGTCAATTAATTAAATGAGTGCAAATGCCTTCAAGTGGGAGATTGAGATCCAAGCCAGTCAGTCTCATGAGATCAGACTATAAGAAACTAGAAAATGAAAGGAGACCAGGAGAAATTAAAGGGAGGTGATTTTAAAGAAATCACAGGGAATTCTAATTCTATCCTCTACACACAAAGTTAAGATCCATGTTAAATCCATATTGCATTGGTCAATATGAATTGAGGCCCTTTCCCTCACTCCTGCTCAGGTACTTATCTATGGAGTATCTCTCTCTCTCCATTCAAGCTTATTTGGGTCATAGAGTCTAATCTGAAAAGGGGGTGATGTTTATATATTGTCACTTTATTGATTTGGATTTAAGACTAATAGAGATGCCTATTTTTACTAAGCACTTTTTAATTAGAGTATGCTTCCTGCTTATGGGAAGTTCAGCTTTGGTTAGGATATTTGGTGCTATGACAGAGAATTAATTTAGAGAATCCAATGTATGCATAATCCTCATCAAGCATGATTTCTTGCCCCCACCAAGAACTCTTTATTGAAACAATTGGGCAAAACCCTGGAAGAGCCTAATTTTAGACCACAGAAAAGCATGATTCAAAACGATAAAGGCAAGCTAGATACAACTAGGCATCATACATTAGCTCACATCTCTTCTGGGAAACCTCTAGACAGCATGAGATCCATCTGAAATTGCTTCGACCTAGCAATCGCATGGCCCGTAAAAGTCCAAAACACTGTACTGCTTCTGTATGCCCATGCTTCCTGTCTTCTCTGCCTCTAGGGCTCTGCTTTCTTCTTAAGCTGTCTTCCTCATTATATTTTCTTCAAAGTGAAATATAGCTCCATCTTTGCTTTCTACACCAACAATAACAAAGTCACTTACAGCAATTTTCTATTTAGCAAATTTTACTAAGCGTTCTAAGGGATACCAGGAAGGGATTATATTTTCAGTCTGTAAACACTCACCTTCTTCTTTTTCCATCTCTTCTTTCCTCTTCCCTTTCCCTCTCTTCTCTCTTGACCCCTGGACGCTCACTCTATCATGTGGAGCAATTTGGTTTTCTTTTCTGAAGCCTTGGCACATGGACACCAACATCTCCCCTAGGGCAGGGAGGGGTTAGAGGGAAAGGAAGGGCTTCACTTTCTACATAAAGACCTGAGGAATGCATTTTCCAAGATAAGCCCTCTTTCTCTTGAAGATAATCTTTTATTAGGGCATATTTTAAGTAGATTTTACTCTTTTGCATAGATCTTAAGTCTAAACTTTGATGAATTTTGACAAATTTATGCACCTCAGTAACCATCACGTGGTTACCAAACATGTATCAGTAGTTTGTTCCTTTTTATTGCTGAGTAGAATTCCAGGTATGGATATTGTCCAGTTGATGGGCATTTAAGTTGTTTGCAAGTATTGGTTAGAATGAAAAAAGCTGATCTGAAAAAGTAGGTATATGTTTAAATACATAAGCATGCCATATAGGTTTCCGAAGTGGTTGTACCATTTTACACTCTCATCTAATTGGTGCATATCCTCACCAGCACTTGGCATTGTCAATCTTTTAAATTTTAGTCATTTTGATGGATGTATAGTGGTGTCTTATGGTGCCTTGAGGAGAAACTTTGATGCTAGCTATTAAGACAGTTAAATTTTCTCTACTTTGTTACAAAGCCAGACTTTGAAGGTTATTAATCACTGCTTAGTATAATCCCATTATTCCTCAGTTTTGTGAGCAAGTAATTTACGCTGAAATTGTCCTTTTATATGAAATATATCAGAGTTTTTGTTTGTGGTTCTGGAAATCACTTATTAGTTTTGAACTAAAAGCCCCATCTATAATTTTCCTTCTAAGTAGTAATTTTCAACTGCCTGTTTAAAAACTTCTTTTTAGAGAGTCCCTGTCTTTTAGAGGTATGTACTAAAATATTTATGAATGAAATTGTGTGATAAATGGGATCTACTTAAAAATAACATGGAGTAGGGGTGCGTTGCATATTGGTTGGGGTTTAGACAAAACAAATTGGCTATAAGTTCCTTATTGTTGAATCTGGATTTAGGTACACAAGGATTCTACTTTTATATATGTTTAAAATTTTCCTTCACAAAAAAATTAAATTAGATTTTTAAATTTTGTTTATCTGATAAGAACACATATTATAAAATGAGAAAACATAAGCAGATAAAAGTCATTATCGGGGACAATATAGATAAAACATTTTCACATGCACCTTTCCCGTCAGGGGCTCACAGGATGACTGCCACCTGGCCAGTGACGATCGTAACATGCACTGAACATTATAATGGGTCACTAAAGCCAAAGAGAATGCCAAGAAACAGAATTGAGTAGACAATTGTGGCTCTAAATGGCAGGAAGATGCAGCTAGGGAAAATGGATTATGTGAAAAAAGCAAGAGGACAAGCAAATACTCAAAAAGGGTGCAGGTGAACAGGTTTTTTCCATGCTCTCTACAGCCGGCAAATGAAGGGACGGCTGTACTGTGACTCAGGATAGAGCCACAGAAGGACAGGGTGCTGAAAGGGAGGGCGGCGCGGGGTAGACTCAGAGTGCAGCGGGTCCTACGCTGCTGAAGCTAGGATGCAATACCTAGGTTTCTATCTTCCTGATGGATAAAGCCCAGAAGGAAGAAAGAATGACTAGTCATACAATTTTGCATTGCACGTAAAGGGAAAATATCTCTGGTCTCTTGCAAAAGTAAAGTTTTTCCTAACACATAGGCCTGAAAAAATATATATATTTATACATATATATATATATAAATTTTAAACATGGAAAATGTCCTCAGGGATACTGAGAGCTGGTTCAGCCACCATAGCAAAACATTCTGAGCCCTCCAGCAAGGGTGGGTGGAGGAAAAAAAAGAAAAGCCTATGCATTGCTATGAAATATGTCTGGGCCCAGCCCCTTCCAGCCCTTTGGCCCAACACCGTGTACAGCCCTCCTTGCTGCCCACTTGGGACCCCAGCTGGCTTTCAGTGATTAAGAGGGACAGACTTTTCTTCCCATTACCCCTGTGGTCTCTGCAACCCTCTATTCTTATGTTCTCCCAGTCTGTGAAAACGCACAAGAAGAAAAGTAGCCAGCTGATGATTGGGTTGCTTGCTAACAGGAGTAACTTCTCCCTCTCTGATTAGTTGCTTCCCATCAGGAACTTGCCTGCCTGGTGGTCTTTCATGGTTAATTTGAAAGAACAGAGACTTCAGATCTATTGGGACTTTAGAAACTCTCTCATCCAATTCCTTCCCTTCACTGATAAGGAAATTGAGGTCCAGTGGAGTTGTAGGACCTTGCCCAGGGACCTCAGCCAGTTATGGCAGAGCCATGACTTAAACCTGGTCTTGTGGTTGCACCAAACCACCTTGATCCTGGGAGAAGACCACCGACTCCTTGTCATGGCCCACTAGTTCCCTGCAGATTTTATTCCCTGGCCCTGCAAAGTGGGGGCTCCTCTTTTAAATAAACCATGTTCTTTTCCACAGAACTTAACTTTTGTAAACAATTTCAAATGAACAGCTTGAAAGTTGAATATAAAAATGATTTCAGCTCCAGCCTGGTGCAGAGCAAAGGGGGAAATGACAGAAGCAATTGTTGTTTACGTCTCCCCTTGGCTATACCAGGGGTGAATTCCTTCACAGCACACATTCCTTCAAATCTTATCTTTTACCCTCCTGAAGATGATAAAATCCACCAAACGTACTGAACAGTAATGCTAAAGCACATGGTCATTTCACAGTGATCCTGTACTTCTGGCTCTCATCCCAACGTCAGCTGGAGGAAGAATGTGGGCACCTAGCAGGGTCAGTGAGAAGGATAGCCCTGGTCCACATGTTGTTGGGAGCTGGTGGACCTTAGAAGCCCACATGCAGACTAGGGGCCTCAAACTTAAATGTGGATAGGAATTATCTAGGGAGCTTGGTGTTCATGCAGATTCCTAGGCCCCAGCCCTAGAAATTCTAACAGAGGTAGAGGAAGAGGGGTAGAAGTGTGTGGAGTGGGCCTTAAATGTGGGTTTGCAGTAGGCCTGGGAGGAGGCTCTGGTACAGATGACGCCATTCTACTCTTACCGCAGTGTTTCTCAACCTGTTTCCATTATCGTCCTTCTAATAGCCTTTTTAGATGTTTCTGCCCCTAATCTCCCTCTGTCCATGAAATTTTATTACTAGAGATATACTGTACACCAGGGGTGGGGAAGCTTTTCATGTTGGAAGGCTGCATTAATTTAGCTGTAATCAAATAAGGCCACATTCAAGAAACTTCAATTAGATATACTTAAAAATGTACATTATTTTGTAAAAATCTAACTACTATGTAATAACTTCAAAATTGAATGCTATTTGTTAATTCTAAAGGTAACTAACCTTTTAATGAATTTGTCGTGTCTGCTTTTTTGCTGGAAAGCATTTGAATACTTGGTTGCAGCATGGAGGTCCGCAGTTGCAGTTGATCCTCTAGAGGGGTGGCAGTCATTTGTGACCTTCAGGGCGTCTTGATTTGGGTTTGGTAGAAGAATGTAGATTTGTAGCAATAAGTGGTTGAAAACCAAGAAAGCATTTTTCTGGCGTGTTGCTGAAGGCATGGGTCTTCTACTGCATTTTTCCATGTTTCAAGTGGACCTTTCCTAGTGTCAAACAATGACTTTAAAATGTCGTCTACTGAGAGCTCAATTAGTTCCATCTGTAGTTCTTTAGGTGCCTTGGTGATATCAACTACATGAGTCTGAAATGCTAATTTGAGTGTGATGTCATGATTCTCAAAGCCAGTGAACCTTTCGTTGTATTCTCCAATTAATAGGTTTGTAAAAGCTGCTTATTCTTCAAATGATTCTCATATATCATCTTGCTCATCAGTGACCTTTGCTAACTGGGGAAAACGTTCATCTGAAATTTCCTTTTGAAGAAGAAGCATTTTGAAAAAAATAAAGATACCTTTTTTCAAAATGCTTAGATTTTTTGCCACATATCAGATATAGACTCAGTTTTACCTTGAAAAGATATACCCAAGTCGTTTTGAGTTGTCATGGTATCACTCAGAAATATTGCATTCCTATAGAAATCTTCTTTCAAGAATTCACATTGCTGATTCTCTTCCTCATAAAATTTAACTATCTGTTCTCACAGAGATAAAATTTTGGCTAACACCTCTCCCTGTGATGGTCAACACACTTTAGAATGATATGGCAAATCCACACTGAATACCTCATTGTTCAACTTTAGCATGTTACCAAACTGACTGACCATGCTGTGTTGCGTTTGCACCAATATAGTTAACAATACTTATAACTTGTTGCAAAGTGTCACTTAAAATAGTAGCTTTAGCACAGAGATTCTGCTGATTCAAAATACAATGAAAAGAAATGAGAGCATCTGGATCTGTGAACACTTATTTTATCTGTGCAATAAACCCTTCATGTTTTCCTGTCATGGAAGGTACACTGTCTGTACATACATTCACTAAATTTACCAAATTCAGTCCAATTTCACAACATTTATCTTGAAAGTTGTTGAAGATATTTATTCCCCATGTTCTGTTTGCAAGAGTGCCCAAAGCAAGTAACTCTTCATAGCGAAGAAAATCTTCTGTTATGACCCAAATTAAGGATAAAACCTGTGCCAAGGTTGATCAGTTGATTCATCCAAAGCAATCGAATAATATATATTTTCCTATTGAAGTATTGCATGAAGTTTTTCTGTTACATTGAAGGCTAATCGAAGCTGCCAATCAGTTATGGTTCTCCTTGAAAAAGGCAGTTGTTTGTACTTTGTTTTTTTATGGTAATTTTTTTATTTCAAAATATTAAGGGGGTAAAAATGTTTTAGGTTACAGTTGTTTGTACTTTGAAACTTTATCAGGGTCTAAGCATCCTACAAGGTGCACAATGCACTCTTTCACAATTCTACATCACTGAATTGCTTTCCTTTTTTCCCTGAGTATATAAGCTCCTTTAAAAGTTGCTTCAGTGGCATCATTTCCAAATCTTATTGCTGCTTGAAAGAATTGTCTTTGCTTTTGCTTTTCATCTTTTAATTTCTGCAATACAACCTTCCATGCCTCTTCCTCTACTTTAAAATATTTGTGGTCCTTATGAGTGTTATAATGCTGATGACCACTGAATTTCTTTAATATTGATATTGCCGTATCCCAAAGCAAGCAAATCATCTTATCTTTAGCAGAAACAAGATAATATTGCAATTCCCAATCCATATTAAAAACTCTGTTTTCTTCCTTCAGTGTTCTCTTGGTCTTCTGTTAAGTAGACAGAATTAAAAAACACTGGTGAGCTGTGCAACTATTCACAAATTCCACTTCAAACAGAAACACAGTGCACCATTGTCAAAAAATGGTAACAGACCGGCGTACTGAACCCCATAAACTCTCGCCACCCAGCCTCATGTCATGGTGGTGCCAGTCAGGCAGAGGAAGTTAGAGAACTAAATCATGAGCATGACAGCCATAAATTTAGCCTCTATGGCTTACTAATGTTCTAATTGTGCTGGTCAATCTGGGAGGATTATTTTGTTAAAACTTACTTTCTTTGGTATTTTAAACGAGTTTATTTTTAAAATAAAATAAAAATATAAAAGACAAACAAAAGTATATTAATAAAAATAAAAGGATTTGTTCTGTAAAATTTGGATTCAGTCAAAAGACTGCACTTAAGGACCCAGAAGGTCACAGTTTCCCTACCCCTGCTGTATACTTTGTGGTGTTTGTTTACGTATTATGCAATGACATTTTGGAAGGCCACAAACTATTATAATAGTTAAGAATTTTTGGTCCCTCTAAAGACTCAAGTTTCACCCTGTTGGGAATACATGCCTGAGATTGAAGAAAAATTGGTACCAAAAAAAATGTGAGCTTTAAAGTTGAAGGAACTGAG
>RJWJ010043963.1:0-12371 GCA_004363605.1 Indri indri | reverse complement strand
GTACATATAAGAATAACATCTATTGGATGTCGGGCAGGGGGGAGGGGGGAGGGGGAGGATGGGACGGGTATATGCATACACAAAGAGTGCAATGCACACCATCCGAGAGATGGACATGCTTGAAACTCGGACTCGGGGGGGAGGGGGGGTAAGGACAACATACATAACCTAAACACCTGTACCCCCATAATATGCTGAAATAAAAAAAAAAATTTGAGAAATGCACTTTCTTGGTTAAGTACATTCTGTAGTCACTGCATGAAGATGAATACATTTGCCACAAATGTATTGCAAGCATATTCGGAAAACTACTTCAGAATGACTCATCACTATTTAAAATGTGTATTTTAATTCTCAGATCTTAATAGATATATTTCAGTAAGCCCTGATCATAAAGCAGCATTTGCTCTCGCATAAAAATTTCTCCATGTAATGATTTAAAAGCTTAATCCGCCCCCCCCACATACAAGATTACAAAGTTAATGCATAGTACAAATTCAGAGAAAAACTCACATGACAGTCTTTTTGCATTCCCCTATGCATCTTGCCATCTTAACTCTTTTGTTGCAACCATTGTAGTGAACAGTCACATTTATAGGTGAAGATCTGCAATCACTCGTACCTAAAACAAAATGGGTAAGAGTCAGAAGTGAGGTTTTAACATTAACAATTGCTAAGCTTCAATTTTCTTTACCATAAAGAACAGCACCTACTTCACAATGTTATTGAGGGGATTAACTATCTCAGCACCCAGCACAAGGTGTCTAGTTAATATTCAGATGGTGTCTTGTTAGTGCTATTATTGCTATCACAGGTGAAGGAGAGGAGAAGGGCAAAGTAGGAGGAAGGGACAAAGTGGAAGAAAAGGGAAAACAGAGGAAGATGGATTACTTTTTTACATCTATTTTTCTCACTGCTGATCATCCTTATGATCCGATACAACAATTTACAACATAACTTGCTGAGATCAGAAGAGCAAGCTAATTTTTTCCATAAAAATTAATTTTTTTCCCTGTAAACATCACTGTTTTTTACTGGAAAGAATGCTACAATCATCATGAATAAATAACCATAATATGTTATAAACAAATATCAATTGGTAGTTTATATATATAGGTTAGATTACCTGTTGTGTTAAAAATGCAGGAGACTTTATTTTACTGATTCTGCCATTTTGTTTTAGAGAAACATTGAATTTCTATCAACAGCTTACATTTCCTCTCTATATGGAGCTCAACTTTACTTACATGTATAGCAACACTTTCCTGAATCATAGATTCTATCTTCCTGTAGGGGTAAGAGAAAAGAAAGACTAGAAAATTTCTCCCAACTTTTTCTATAAATAATATAGCGTTTCTTAATTTATTGAAATAGCATCACAAAAGGGGAAATAAAACATGAATAATCTGATCTCAGATCCAGTAAGCAGAGGTGGGAAAGCAATGAGATGACCTGAGTTATAAAACTGAAACTGAGTATTTAGACTGACAATGGGTAGAAAAGGAAAACAATATTTAAAACTAAATTATTTGTAAAGACAAAATGTGATAAATTATTCCTCACATATTAATTGAAAAATACTTCACCAGTACTATTACAACTTGACACTATATGCTTCTCACAGTTAGGGTCTGTATCTTTCACTTTGAAACATTGATAGGCTTAAAATTGTAACAAAGGAAAAGCTTGATATTGAAATCTAGTATTGGAATTCTAAAATAAAACTTTATATTATCAATTATATTTTCAGAAAGAACTGAATTTAAATTTCAACCTCTCTTTATAATTTAAACTTAATCATTAATATTAAAACCTCATCATATTTGGGAGGCACAGAAATGAAGGAAAACTGGCACAAAGAGATCTAAACAGCACATATTTATGTGATTATATGGTAAATTTGTATTTTTATAGACAATAATTAACCTGACTCTATGAGCTATTGGGAAAAAAAGTTGGCGGGATTTTTTTGTTTGTTTAACAAAGATAGCAAAATGCCTTCTATGATAACGTCTTCTAGAATAGCACCAAATTAATTGTTATAGAGCCTGAAAAATATGAGGCTTTCTTGATATGAAAAATATACTTAACAATAAAAGGTGGACATATCTGAAATCCTCTGGCTCTGGATGAAATAAATTTGTTTAAAAAGTTATGGAATCTATTAGAGATCTGTGTGTTCGTGAGACACAAACTTTTTCAAATAAGAAAGAAGACAGGTTGGGTTTGTGTTCAACATGAGAAGTGAATCTTGTTGTTGATTAGTTAAGAAGATGACTTACTTCTGCACACCAGGTCTGCTTTGGGCAGTTTTGGACCACTGCACTGAGGCCAGTGTTATTGCAGTAGTAGGAAACACATGGGTTGCTGGGGTCCTCAAATGAAGCACCAATCTAGTGGGAGGGGGAGAAAAAATAATTTTTTGCCTTGACTTCTTTTTGAGGTGGACAATAAAACTGGTAAAAAAAAAAAAAAAAAAAAAATTCAAATTCACACTTAGTGACTTTCCAGAGGCACTTTCTACCATCGGGTTAATAGTTAAGAAAGCCACCTACTTCCATGAATAAATCAAAGTTCCTCAATGAGAACACAGAACATGTTAAGATTCTCAATCCTCAACTTAAGATTCACCAACATTTACTCTATTATATTTTCGGGACTTTTTTAAGAACAGTTATTTGATCAAGCAGTTTACCAACTGTTATGTTCTAAGCTTAAAGGAAAACAAATAAGAAATCTAAGTGGGGGAAAAAATGGCACAAAATAGATTTATCAGATTAGAACAAATGGCAAGTATTAACACGATGTCTTCTATTTATGCTTTTGTTCCTATACTTTTAAATCTCTCTAGATTGCTCTATAATTAGCTTGTGTTCAATATTAAAACAACAGTTTGAGAAGCCATCAGGGTCTCAGACCACAAGATGAACTTTCTGATAAACTGAAATTTTACTATTTCAACTATTTTGCATATAAACAATTAGAGGAAATTTTTCCTTTTGTTCCTGAAATATTATCATATATAGGTTCAAGTCAGATCAACTTTGGAAACTAAAAATTAATTTCCAAAGAAACCCATGTGGAAATAAAAGGATTATGAAAGTAAAACCCTCACAGGCTGTTTTATCTATTTCCCTAACACACCACATATATTTTTAGATTTTTAAATCAATGTTTGGTATCACCAGTTCAAATGTGTTAATATTAATTTGAGAATAATCTGATTTTCATGACTTTCTGCTACTTTTTCTAAAAAGTTAAATTACTGTCCAAAATGCCAAATCAGTTGTCAAAATCTAGCCTTGAATATACTGTGTTGCTGTATCCACATAATGGAGTTCTAGTCCTTTGGGTTTTCGTATTTGATCTCTGACAGTTTGGCCATCTGATCTTTCTGGTTATAATTACAGTTTAACTCTGTTCATTGATTTGAATGTTACAAAGTATGTCTTGTCCATCTGGCAAGGCCCATGGGAAATTTTGTTCAGAAGGTCCACTGCTGAGTAGTTAATGATCAAGTTGTATATTTTTCCCCTTTGAAGAGAGGCATGGTGAGTGTTACATTTTGATGTTCCTTTGGAAATGGATATGGCGAAAAAAATAAACAGACTCCAATTCATCATTACTATTTTTTTCTTTCCACATTATAAGGTGAAAGTCCCTTAGTGTAGTCACCCATTACATTTATTGATATAATTTAACAAAGATATTTTAATGAAGAAAAAATCTCTTACCCCATAGTCAATATTGTTAAATGAACATGTTCTTGGTTCTGAAAATTAAATACATCATTTTGTAAATAAAAATCATAATGTTTATTTTAGAATAAAACAAATTGTAGATAAGATCACAACTACCAATTATATTTCTCCTCACAATCTCCCTTTAATCTACTGATTATTATATTCATAACTGTTAATTCTGCGTATACCCCATTTTGAAGATGGTAAGTTTTAAGAATGCAAGTAACTAGTTCTGTTTTATTTATTATTAATACACTTGTGTAGTATTGTGTTTGACAAATATTAACTCAAAGAATCTCTTGAATGTGAGAATAAATAATGAACAGATTCAATGCAAATAACATATTATGAATACACACCACAGTATCCGATTTGACAGCAGGTATCATTAGATTCGAACTTTACAAGCTTCTCTCCAGTGTTGCATGTGGGTGGAGAAGGGCACTCCTTAGGTTTGCAGTCTACAGTCTTTGCAGCAGTACAGGTACATCTGTGGCAATTGCTAGTCCATGTGTCTCCAGGCTACACATACAAACCAAGTTTAGACCTCTATTCAAATAAAAGAATGAGGGAGATTTTGCATTAAAGTCGAGCTAAACTGTATACTTACAGTTTTCTCCTCTCCCAATGGACCATGACAAACTGTTAAAATGAAATGATAAATGGTAATTAAATTTGGCAAAATATAACCATCTGTTATTTATAGATAACCACCAGGTGGCTAATACTGTAATTGGCAGTAGGATTTCAGAGTCATAGAATTATGGAGGATTATAGGGTGCCTTAAGGTGGATAAATCACATCTACTTCAATCAAACTGTTCCTAACAAGCATATCCTATTTTTACAATCCCCAGCAAAGGATAATTATTAATTTCTCCTGGCAGTGGTTGATAAATCTTATGGCTACTAACTGACTTACTGTTTTACAGTCTGACTTCTGTTTCCACAATCCTACAAATTACCAAGATTTCATAATTACCAGACCCCATGGGCTCTTTCTCAGTTTAAATTCCCTGCCATAGTTGACATTATTAATTCTCACCTTCTTGAAAAATGTTTTCCTTTCTTCAGATTGAACACTATGAAGCTCCTGTCTTTACTAGCAGCTCTTCTTACTCCTCATTTTGTCTCTATTCTTCCTTCCATCTCCACAATGTCTACGGTAACATCAAGTGGATGGCTCTCAAACTTCTAGCTCCAGTCCAGACCTCTCTTGTGAACTATTGACCTAGTTCTCTCTACCTAATAAATAGCATCCCTGCAGATCTATAAGAACCTCAAACCATCTGTGCACACAATAGACTGTGTCATCTTGCCCGGAAAACCAGCTTCTCTTCTAAACTGGCTTCCTGCTGTTAAGGACAGAACTATTCTTTCAACATTCAAGCTGAAAACTTAGGACCCATTCGATTCCTTCCATCACTTGGCATATACTGCCAAATCCTGTATCTTCACCTCACTTTAATCCCTTTCTTTCCTTGTTCTGCTTGCTACAATACTACTGCAAGATCTTATCTTTGATCTACCATACTCTACTGGCTTTTTAAAGGGATTACTCTGACACAGAGCTCTTCCTGATTCAATCAATTCTCCACAAAATAGGTAAAATAATTTTTCTAAAGTCTGATTCTTATCTCATTACTGCTTTGATTAAAAACTCTTGGTGGCACCTAAATCTTGTAAAATAAACACCTTGATCTAGCATTTAACTTCTAAGGTCACCTATATTGTGACAGAAACCCACCTTTCTCAACTTTGTCTCACTTCTCTCATTTACCTCACCCTGCACTAATCTACATATTGTTCTTAAACTCCAATTCTGTAATAAAATACCCAGGGATTCCTTGAAAATATACGATATGTGATATATAACATGTACTCTCTATATATAGTTTATATTTTTTACTGTGAAATTTATTTTCTGCCTGGTATAAAAATTGTCTTTGTGTTTGAAAATCTCCCTTCTCCCACTATGAATGAGTTTTTTACTAATGTTTTTCCATGTGCTGCAAAGCATATCACATTGTCTTGAGAATAGTAGGAACTCAAAGTTCTCTAAAATTACTGAACTCTGGATAACATGAATTTTTATAGTTACAGTTAAGCCCTCAAAAAAGCTGGAATTATCAAGTTTTAAAAATGTTCACTATAAAGTGGCAATATTTTGATCAAGATAATTACATGAAACAGTAGGTAAACTTTATTTTGATCTAAGTAACCAGGTATATTTGTTTGGTTTGGCTTCATCTGTAAATGTAAAAACAGACAGTTACTCCCAATTGATTTGGTGAAGAGCTAAATTCATCTACTTCAAGTTTTCATATCTTATAACATTTCCACGTCTAGTGAGTTTTGTTCGCATGACCTCTGAAATTTGATTTTCAAGAAGAACCATTAATGCAGAAGGATTCTGAAGTGGTGGCATTCTTACCTGGAGCTGGTGGAAGTGATACTAGACATTCTGGGTAAAAAAAAAGGAAACTCATGTTAGTCTCTGAGGTTACTGCAGTAATGATGGGGCTAGTTATCTAATTCATTATTCTATTGCTGGAAATAGTTGGTTCCATAGCTAGTCTTACAAACAGACACATTCCCATCCATCTCCCCTTTTTGTTCCTCATTGCATTTGAAATTCTACCATTAGAGAGTATGTCCTTTTGTACCTGAAATTTTAATGGGAAGGAGATATGAAAATCAAAGGGAAAAAGGAGAAAACATCAAGGTAAACTCTTCAAAATTTTCTTGGAAGACAGTTTAATGAATAGAACAATAAAATAGATAACCAAACAAGAAGAAAGATAATTCAGATATAGGATGAAATAAGTACTGTTAATTGTCTGGTTTTGGTCCTTTAAGAACTTTTTTCTTCTTTTTATCTTCTTGAAGTACTTCAATTTTCCTCTATCTCCACCCCCATCAAATGCTTTAAACTGGGCATAAGCATTCTTCTGAGCCTTCACACGTCACATATTTTTGGTTAACTCAATAATCCACTCACAAATTTCAGAACTGCTAAAAATCAAATATTTTTATTCTACCTACCAAGAAAAAAGCTGGCCTAGGAGTAACAATATTTTAAAAGAACTTAAAATTTCTACATGTTTAGAAAAAGTGACCAAATATTAATATTAATAACAGGTATAAAAATATAGATAAAAAGGAGTTATAGGTTTGAAATTTGGGGGATCAAATGTCTCTAACTCCTTACCAAGGGAGGATAGACTAGTTCCTAATTATGAATGCTTAGCAGAAACCAGCAATAGGAGAGAGAAGTGATCAATTAGGCATAAATACAGCAGAAAATCTTCCCCTACCAGAAATACAAGAGTTCATTGGAGATATTTGTAAGGGGATCCATAAAGAACAATCTCCTAATCTCCACACTGCTACCAGAATAATTCTCTAAAACAACAATCTGATCATTATCATTCTCTTGATAGAATTCTGAAGGAGATCTCATTTACCATAAGGATAAAGTCTCATTTAAGTTTGGTTCTTCGTGAACTTTACTTGCCTTTCCAATCTCATTTCCTCCCTCAACCTCACAGTTGTTGCCAACACCTGGTTGATTCCTGAACTCTCGCCTGTGGTCTCATGTCTTTGTCTGTTCCAAGGCAGTTCTGCAGGAATTCCCTCCCCACCTCAGCCAATGTTAAACTCAATCGCCTCCTTTCTGATGCTCTCACTCAACACTACCAACTGATAAGCAGAAACGAACACTCCGCTCTCACCCCACCCCCTGGGACAACACGTGTTTCAGGGTTATCATTAAATACACAGTAATGATAATATCTGTGCCCATAATCTCTCCCCCCCATACACACACACAAAATATAAAATGGAGAATGCTGTACCTTACTGATGTGTTTGCTATTAATGTCTGTGACACAGTCTAGCACATACAAGATAAGGAAATGTTAGTTGAAATAGTAACAAAGAAATTAGGGCTTTTTCCATACTGACCTGTTTTATTTTCAGTTTCTTGATCTCCTGTTGCCACTACAGTGGTTTCTAGGGGAAAATAAGAGGACAGTATTGAGATTTTATTAGAATAACATGCATATATCAAGTCTGTGTGTGCACACATGCACAGATGACAGCACGCATTCATGCTCGAGGAGAGCATCATGGGGAATAGACAAGTCATCAGGTTCATTTGGGGCATTTCATTTTACCTGGCTGGGATACATGTGGGCTTGTTGTGACTCCTGCTGCAACTGCGGTGGAACCTGCAAGAAGAAATGTAAAAGACTGCAGGACTTGCGCCCCTCACCGTCCCCTTCTCACAATTCAAGAGCCGGCTGAATAAGTCTTCAGAGGGGGGAGCTCCAGTGAAAGCTTAAACCAAAAACTCCCAGGGAAGAAAGGTATCCCCAGTGGAACAGCAAAGTCATGTCTCCTTCAAAAGGTGAAGGGTGTCTTTCTTCTCCCCTCTCTCTGTTCCTCTCCCCTTCCTCTTCTCCTTTCCTATCATCCCTTTCCCCCTAACTCAGCTCCTATGTATAATCAAAGCCACCCTGATCATTCACCTGTTTGCACTCCAGTTCCAGAGGTTTCTTTGACTCCTGTGGAAGCAGTAACTGCTACGAAAGGAACACAAGTGGTGAGAATACAGGGACCTAGAGAAGCTAGAGCTTAACTCCATTAAAACATTTTTAAATTTATTTTTAAAAAATTGACAGATAAAACTATTATGTACATGATTTTTAAGATACATTGTGGAATGAGTAAATTCTAGCCAATTAACATATGGCATTACCTCATTTATTATTTTTGTGGTAAAAACACACTCTTAGCATTTTGCAAGAATACTATATATAAACTAGTTACAGTCATGTTATATAATAGATTTCTTGAACTTATTCCTCCTAACTAAAACTTTGTATCTTTTGACCAAAATCTTCCCAAGCCCACCCCCTACACACAAACCACCCCGGCCCCTGGTAACTACCATTCTATTCTCTACTTCTATGCGAACTGCAGATAAGCTATCCTGTCCTGAGATGCCACAAAAAAAAAAAAAAATTCATTTATTATTATTATTTGACTTACCTGTGGTGGAAATTCCAGGAGCAATGGTTGTTTCAGATGCTTCATTGGTGGTACCTAAAATGAGCAAGGGAAGAGCAATAAACCTTTTCTGGTTTGAGAAGAGCATGTCCCCTGAGACACCTCCCCATGGAACAAGAGTGTCAAAGCACCTGGAGCATACCAATGCATCTACTAACACCAAGCTCATGCCGCTGCCATTGAAACATTAAGAGGTTTCTATCTTAGCAACTTCTTGCTCACAGAGGTGAACTGAGTGTTTTCCTATGACCCTGATAAAGTTTTCACTTCTGAGTTCCCTTTCTCTAAGTGACAAGTGCTTTTCTCACACTTAAGTGTTTTACTTCACATAACTTGGTTTCCTTGTTCTCCTGTATTAGTTCGGGGGTTGCAGGAATAGAAGTTATAAGACAGTGAGAGAAAACGAGAAAACATCTGTGATGGCCAAGATTTCAGTCTCTCCTCTCTCCTCTAACCCCAGAAACCCAGAACAAAAAGATAACTTTAGATGGCCAGAAAAGATAAATTCTCTAATGAGATTCTATCCCATTTCCTGGGCTTCTATCTTTATCCTCAATATCCCCCTATGTTGAAGCAACAGTAGGAATCCTTAATGAGAAACCAACAGATTTAAACCACTGACACTCATTTACACCTAAGAAAGGCAAAGGAGAATGAGGTAGGTACAATACAGCTGCTGTAGCTATGCTGACGCGACAGCAGTCAGTTCCAAAAGAGGGATCTTATTTTTCTAGTCTTAGACACATAGCGTTACTTACTAAATATTTATTTACCTGTGCTGGAAACTCCAGAAATAGCTGTTGTGCCAGAGGCTGTGCCATTGGTGCCTGTAATAAGAGGGAAGGATAAGTCTCACCAAGTTTTTCTCATCTTAAGAAGAATATGGTATTGTCAAGTTCTCCTGTTTGAAACAATAGAAAACAATTTGACACATTTTCTTGCACCAAATGTTAGGCCTGGCATGTTTTCCAATGTACTTTCATGATTGCATGTTCACGAAAATATGAGGGAGAAAAGTCACAATTGCCTCATAGATCTCAATTCTCTAGATCTAGAATCATCTAGACTGATTACTAAATTAGAAAATGTTTTTCTTATATGCATATGATTTACTTCCAGTAAAGTTTTCTAGAGTAAATGTAATAAGAGGGAGAAGTTCTCCAGGGGAAGAAAACCAGAAAAACAAACTGACTAAACTTGTGATCAAGGGTTAGGCCTCTTAATCAAAGCCTTATTTAGCAAAACTACTTGCATCTATTCTAGTAACCTCTACTGACCTTCTTGGCTGCTGGTGACTCCCGTTGATCCTGTGGTGTTGTCTGACAAAACAGGGAGTAAAGAAATGATGTGTCTAGAGAATTACATCTATAATATGTCCTTTAGGAAAAACTGGAGAGTTATTCTAGGTTGGCCTTATGATTTGCTATTAAAGGAAAAGCAACCACTTCTTAGCCATATTCATTTTCAAAGTCTGACCAATCACTAAGAGAGGTAGGGAACTATGCAAAGTGAACTGTCATTCAAAATCTGTATATAGTAAACTCAAATGGAAAAATTATTAAGAATCAAAAATCCCGCAAAACTTACCTAATGCAATTTTTGCTTCAGTGGTTCCAACTGCTTTCAAAGTTGAGGCCTCTATGAGAGCAAAGGAGGAAAATTGAGAAGATGGAGAGTTTGTTAATATCCAAATGATGTAGCAGGATATGACCCTGTCCCTACAGCCATTTAAAGGAGTATTCCTTTTACTACTTGACTTACCTGTTCTGAAACCTCCAGGTGAAGCTGTAGTTCCAGAGCTTGTCCCAGTGGAACCTGGGATAGGAGAGAGAAGAAAGAGGGAGTAATGTGTTATTGAATAGGGATCATGATTTAGGACAAATCCATGTGTTTCTGTGAAACAATGGATTTCTTATTCCAGGAGGTGAAATAAACATGCTTTTCCTTATTCTTTTATGTTCCTTGTGGTAAGCTGCATCTTCTGGGATCCTTTTCCAGAGTTAGTGTCATGGAGACAGAAGCCTTCCCAGTCTTTACCTTTTTCAATTCCCCAAGCTCACCTGCTTGATTTCCAGGCAGTTGGCTTCCTGGAATTACGTTGGTGACTCCTGAAGGTTAAAAAATGGAAAGAATTGTGAATCTTGATATTTTAATTCTTTCAAGTTTCCCTCTTCTCCTTTCAAAGTTTTATAACTATGAGGCTAGAGTCCCTGAAAAATGAAACATTCAAAAAACTACAAGCTCCCAGTAAATTCTGGCTGATACTGTTTGAGATTCTGAATTTCTAAATTAGAGGCAATGTGGTCTCCTGGTCATAGTGTGGTACATCCCAGTGCTCCCATACTCTGTGTTATGCTAAGTCAAACACATTGGCAATTGCTGAACCCAAACTCCTCCCCTTTCCAGGTTCCTTTATCTACTCTTTATAGACACTGGTGAACCCAAGAATTCTGTTTTCTCATTCTACGTGATTGCCCTACATAAACTTATTGGCACCCATAGTTTCAAATATCATTTCTGAGAAAATGACTGACAAATCTCTAACTCCAGTTTTGGCTTCTCTTCTGGGCTCTAGTCACCCTCATCAGCTCTGCTGGGCATAACTACCTGGAAACCTGAAAGCAATTCAAACTCAAGCTATCAGAATCTGATCTCAATACATCTATCAATTAGCATTTTTTTACTCCAGTATATTCCCAAACATAGTGGATGGCACCATCATGCATCCACCCAAGCACCCATGCCATGAACTAGGACTCATCCAAGCTTCTTCCTCTCCTTCATCCTCTCAACCACATTAGTTGACTCTAACTGGCCAAGAACACTCCTGCCCCTGCTACCCCATGTGACTGCCTTATTTCTGTACCTAGTCATCTCTCACTTTAAGCAGACTCCAAACTAGACAACACGCCTCCACCAACCCTTCTTACTCTCCTTCGTATCAATCTTCTTTCTACCTTGTGACTAATTAATCCAATCTGGGCATGGCAATCAGTCTACCTAAAACTTTGCAATTGCTCCTCATTGCCCATAGAACCAAGTTTTAAATTTTTTATGTTATAACTAAGCCCTATATTATAATATTCTCATTATAGAATACAGAATTGTTGAGTTGATCTCCTTTTTCCCCTTCATTTTAAAACATTTCTGTCTTAACTTTGCCATCTCAAAGCTCCAAAAAACCTCCTAGTATCCTCTCTTACAATGCTTTCCCAACATCTGGGTTGTATTCCACAAGTGCTGGGAACATGGCCAGTGCTCCCCACAAAAAGTCGGGTCCCTTTGGTAGAGTTGCAAGGGATAAGAAAATAATAGAGAAAAATGGAAAATGGAAGAAATAGAAGAATACACTGAGACAAAGATATAGTTTTACAAGTTTATAAAGATTATAGGCAAAGTGGGAGTTCAGGGGGCTTTGGACCTCTCCGTCGGTCTCCAAAAAAAGCCCCGAATGAGGTCTTACATGGTAACTTATAGGAAATAGTGAATGATTGCCAGGGGCAACAGGTTTACATAACAGCAGGTAGTTCCTCTCAGGTTAACAGATTTTCAAAAG
>RJWJ010043962.1:0-12348 GCA_004363605.1 Indri indri | reverse complement strand
AACATCTCATTACAGAAGACAAGAGCATTTACTTTTACCTAGTGAAATTAGGGAGAAGAATGATATTTATTTATTTTTTATTGGTGTGCATTTCTTGTAGCAAGAAAATAACATCCAATCCTACAAAATTTCTCCAAGATTTAGAATCTCTATTTTTTTGACCTTATCTTCAGTGGCAAATCATTCCCATTTCTGTATTGAAGAGTGACCAGAGAAAGATGAAGCACAAACGTGTGAAGTGCTCAACAGAAATTTATTTGTTAGAATGTCCTCGAATGGGATATTGTCAGTTTAGGTATGTTTCCATTCAAGTAGCATGATGTCTGCAATATAGTTATTACATAGTTACCACCAGCTCAGTGAATATTATCATAGAACGGGAATCAGTTAAGAACTCAAAATGAGCAATGTCTTCAGCCACCACCACTGTAAAGAAATTTTGCTTGCCTAATGCTGAGGAGCACTTGCTAACAAAATGATTAGTCATTCTTCTACAGCTTTGGTTATTTAGCACTTTAGTATCTCCCAGAACCAGAGCCCTACACAATGGGGAGCAGAACATTGTGAGTTTGGTGTTAGTGCTTCTCTCCTCATAGGCACAAGTACTGTTTCACGTTAACAGTCATATAAGGAATTATGACATCTGTAATTATTTCACTGTTTAAAGTGCACTTGTACCATTAGGCATTGTAGGGGAGGCAAATTTTTCCTTTTACTTTCTTAGGGTAACATAAAGATCAACAGGAGACAGACATAGAAATGTATATATTACAAGTTTTATGTGACATGGGAGTCCTCCTAAGGAAATGAAGACCCAGAGACTTATATACAAAATTGGAGAAAGAATAGTAGGTGATGAATATGTGACAAGGCAAAGGCACTTGGGCTAGAATGTTGAGTGGAGAAGTGGCTGGGAAGATAAGGTTAATGTAACAAGGTTTGTTTGTACAAATTTCCCTTCGTCTCAGCTTCTTGTCCTTAACCATAAAAGCGATATTTTTCTTCTGGTCAGCAAGGAAAGGACATTTTTCACATAAGAATTTCATGTCCTGATTTTAAGAAACAGCATGAAGTTCAAAGTGATCTTCTTACACCCGCTGTTTTTCTGAGTGCTTTTAACTCAAAATAGTCAATATACCAGAGTGGCATATTTTGGGATGGCATATTCTTCACTCTTTCAGCACAAATGCATTCAGGAAAGGTCCACAAATGTTCATTGCAATTGCTATTTAAAGACATTAAATCTGCCATTGTCCTTCTGAGTTTCTTGATATGAGTGCATATCTTTGCATAAGAGCTTAATTGAAAAGGAAGCAAATGAATGGGCTATTCAGCAGATACATATTTTAGTTATATTCAACACCCATGAGACTTGTGATCACTCTTGATTTAATCTTAGTTTTATGCTGTAATAAGCACTAGATTATGACTCTCAAGATCAGAGTCTGAGTCCAAATGGCAATATTAAATAAATGAGACCACGAAAATAATCATGCAAGGTCACAGCCCAATCTAGTCCTGAGATCTGTGATCTCTTCCCTGAAATTTCTGGGGCAGCTCTGTATTCTTATGCATTTCATTTAGGTTCTCACTAGTTCAAGTACATTTCTCTTACTTGTAGTTTTCATAATAGAATTTCTCCAACTAGGTAAGTTATTTGAACCCAATACTCACCACAGTGTCCTATATATAGTTATAGGCAAATACACTACTAATAATATAGAGAGAACAAATAAATGCCATTCTATTAATGATACTTAGAGAGCTGACAAGAAGAAATCAGAGGAACATTTATAGAACACAATTCAAATAGAAACCATATAAATATTGAAAGAAATGTACAAATTTTTATAATAAAGAGAATGTGAAACATCATTAGTAGGCACATTATTTAATAATTAATTCCTCAAATTATTTTCAATCAAGGAACATGTCTTTTCAATAATATAGAAAACTTTTAATGAATAATAATAATAAATAGCTGAAAAGAATCCATTTCAAAGTGTAGGGTGAGAGACTAATGGCAAACTCTTGACCTTTCACATCATGCGGTCATAAAGAAAGAGGAAATAATCCGAAACAGAGCTATGCTGCACAGCTACACAATAGCCCTATTGTGAGAGTCAAGAATCCTTGTCTTGTAACTGGGTATGAGTCTCTGGATAGTGTCAGGACCTTTTAAATGTCAGAATTTTCTGGCTCTGGGCCTCTTCTGTCTGTTCTTCATGCAATATTGTCGCCAGATTGCAATAGATGGATAGCTGCTGCTTTAAAAATTTCCTGAATTCTCCCTTACGATCATAGATGGCAATAGCCATATGAGAAAAGATTAAGAGAAGTTAAAAAGTACTGAAAAATAGCTTAGTTGGAATTTCGGACTTCTATTAACCTAGTAGTGGAAATGTATTAAGGTCAAAACTCTGCAACAGATTTCAAGTAAATACTTGCATTTTACTGGATGCCTTGGAGAATATAAGCACTTTTAGAGACACATTTCTCCTTCTAAGTATATATGTGTTCAATATATTTGATCCTCATTGTTGGAAAATGATCATAACTAAAATTTAATGAATGTGATTACTTAAAGACAGATCTTTGATTTCCTGATTGAGTCTGTTAATTTCACTTTCCTTTTCTTTCTCTTTTTCTAAACAAATCTAATTCACACATATCGATGTAGTGCTTACAGAATGTTGACCTTAAGATTCAGGTAATGTAAATATTCTTTTTATATATCTAAGATTTGTAAGGGAGGAAAGTTCTTAGAAGTTCTTCTTAAAAAATACATTTGTTTTAAGATAGGAATATTCCTATTTTTCCTTTAAAACTATTTTAATAGGCTTCGGTATTTCTCTAAGAATCAATAACTTTTAAGTAAGAGTCTCTCTTTGGGACATTATCTCTGTCTTGTGAGAGCCTGGTGTCTAGACCTAAAGGGGAATAAGACATTTTATTAAACAATTGATAAAAAAATCTACTTTAAAATTGACCATAACTTTGAAAGAGACACTTTTAAGTAGATGAATTCCGTTCAATGAATTTGAGGCACATTGCAGTTCACTGGCTTTCAGCATTGTCGTCAGCAGTTAGCAGAATTCCCTCACTTAATGAAGTAAATGTAAATGTAGATCTAACCCCAATGAATATACCTGAAGCAGAGTGGAATAAGATGTCTGAAATTGAGACAAAATAAAAAGATAAAAATGATACAAGTGTAAGATTTGTATGAATATATTGCTGGAAAATTCTTTAACCTAAAATTATCTTAGAATGATGATGCATTTACTCTAATCTTACTATTTTTGCTTTGTTTTGTTTGAAAGAAATTAAAAATGTGAGAGCAACTTTTTTTAAGGTATAAAATATTGCTGATGGGGGATAAATTTGACAATTTAGTTTAAAAAGTCCAAAATGATTGGAGACAAAATTATATTATTTTTCCAAATTTGACCTAGTTATTAAAAAATAAATGATGTTTATTGGTGATGCTAACTATGACTTTAGTTTGGGCTTAGGAACAATACATTAGAGAAAAAGGAAAGAGTGAACAATTACATAATACAAATTTTGGTTAGGCATCTGAAACAATTCTTTTCCTTTAATAATCTTTATACGTTCACTTACAGAAAAATCTGATTGTATCTTAGCCAAGAAAATTGGTTCAAATTGTGTAAAATTTAAGCTAGAAATATTACTAATTTACTTTATGAGAATACAGTTTGATACCAAATTATTTATCCTTAAATATATGCTGATTATTATTAGTGGCTTTATTTTTCTTTTCTTCCAAAAAGAAATGCTATTTTATAAGTTAATTTGAAAGTCAGTATTTATATAAATATTACAAAATGATGTGCTGAACTTTCTGAAGTTAAAGCAAAAAATGTTTGCTCCTTGTTTAAGAGGAAAATATTAGTGGTGATTATTAAGACCTGAACAGATTTTTTATATTTCTACTGAGAATCTTTTTTATGTATCATGGCCCTATATGTAAATTGACAAAAATGACAATCAAATTAAGGCACCTAGATTGTTATAACAAGTACTTACTTATGGACTCTAAATGTGCTTCTAAAAGTTACCGTGAGACTGGAATAAAGTCTGTATAGCATTTTAGCATTTGAAAAGCACCAAATACATATTACCATATATTACCTTATGCAGTGTTTGTGACTACTTGCTTTTTCACTATTTTTGTACTTTCAGAAAGGTTGAGTTAACCATACTCCTTTTATTCATAGCATACAAATAAATTTATTCCATTTACGAGCTTACCTATGTACACAATAAAAAGTAGAAGTCCAGCTTCATTATTTTTCACATAGTGTGAAATACCCTAATAGCATATATTAAGGTTATACATATTTCCCTGCCTTTATCATATAATATTCTTATATACACATAGATTTTTTTCTTTGTTTATTCTATTTCACTGGTCTATTTGTTGTTTCTAAACTAGTTCCATATTGTTTTGATTACTAGGAATTTGTTGCATGTACTATATAGTATATGCTGTCATCTTGCTATTTGATAAAGTGAGCCTTCCCTTTTCCTTTAAATTTTTATAGGAATTAATTTATGTAATTTTACACGTTTTCAGAATATCATCTCTCAATTTTAAATGTATCATTTTATTTTATCCTGCATATTTTGGAAAATAAACTGTGTATTTAATTGCTGATATTACCTTTGCATCCTAATGCTTTCTCTTGAATTTATGTCTCTGATAATTAGAATATGTCTTTCAAGAATATTTCAAAAATAATTCCACTTCAACAGTATTATCAACCTCAGAATATCTTTATTGTGCCCTCACATTTAGTAAATAATTTATCTTAAAATAAAAGTTTATGCTTCAAATTATTTTCCTTTAATACTTGAAAATAGTACTTCATTTTCTTATCTATTCCAATTTACATTTTTTAAATATGATGCCAATAAATTTCTTATTCTTTTGTGGCTAATCCTTCACTTCTTGGACTATTTGAAATTAACTTCCATACTTCCTTGGTTTTATTTCATCATGAAGTGTCTAGGTACAGATTTCCTTCATGTATCTAGTTAGTTCTCCATGCTTCTTTGTAATCTGAGATCCATTATTATTACTTTTTGCAAATTTGCAATGATTATGTTTTTCGAATATTTTCCCTTTACATTTACTTTTTTATTGCCTTTGAAATTTGGATTATGTTAATATGTTGTTACTGTGTTAATACATCAAATTCTGTTTCTTGTCTCATTTATTGCATATTTTTCATCCTACTTTACCTTTCTCATGTTTTTATTTGTTTATTCATATAGTAAGTTAGTTATTTTGCAGAATTCCTCAACTCAATACTCTACTGTTATTTCCTTCTCTGTATCTGTTTCTTTATTCATCTCAGCTTCAAAGCTCTTTTTCCATGTTATTACCTAAAATTTCTATCTCTCTGATTATACCTATTGTATTTATTTTAATTATTTGATCTTTCTATCTTCTATTAATTCTCATTGTACTTGTTGAGCAGTTATTAGGTTGGTGCAAAAGTATCTAGGCTCAAACACATCTTTATTAGTCAAAATAAGAACCATCACAATCAACACATTTTTGCCAACAAGAAATAAGTTTATTCCTGCAGCATCAATATCTGTACTTAGGGATTCCACGAACTCTTGAAAAGTATTTTCTGCGTGCTGCTGTTGTGGAAGTGTTTTCCTTGCAAAAAGTTGTCAACGTGCTTGACCAAGAGGTAGTCGGTTGGCGAGAGGTCAGGTGAATATGGCAGATGAGGCAAAACGTTGCAGCCCAATTTGTTAAACTTTTGAAGTGTTGGTTGTGCAACATGCGGGCAGTCTGGCGTTGTCATGGAGAAGAACTGGGTGCTTTCTGTTGTCCAATGTCAGCTGCAGGCATTGCCATTTTCAGTGCATTTCACTGATTTGCTAATCTTATTTCTCAGATGTCATGGTCTCTCTGGGATTCAGAAAGCTGTAATGGATCAGACCAGAAGCAAACCACCAAACAGTGACCATGACCTTTTTTTGGTGCAAGTTTGTCTTTGGGAAGTGTTTTCAGGCTTCTTCTTGGTCCAACCACTGAGCTGGTTGTGGCTGGTTGTCGTAGAGAATCCACTTTTTGTCGCACATCACAATCCGATCAAGGAATGGTTCGTTGCTGTTGTTTACAAGAAGGGAAGACAACACTTCAAAATGATGATTTTTTTTTGATTTTCAGTCAGCTCATGAGGCACCCACTTATTGAGCTTTTACACCTTTCCAATTTGCTCCAAATGCCGAGCGACTATAGAATGGTGGACCTTGAGTTCTTTGGCAACTTCTCATGTAGTTATAAGAGGATCAGCTTCGATGATTGCTCTCAGGGTCATTGTCAACTTCCAATGGCCAGCCACTTCCTTGAATACTCCTCAAGATCGGTAAAACAAGAATCAAATAGTCTATGTCATTTCTAACACCCACTTACTGAGATGCTCCACAGTTCCCCATGGTGTGCATTCTCCTTTGCTACAAAGAGGCATAAACCTGACTTGTTCAAATACAGGTGTGTTCTTTGTGCTCTTTAGTAGAGAGCATTGAATAAAAGAGAGAGAAGAGAAACACAAAGCAACTCAGAAGGAACAACTCAAAATAATCACAAGGATACTCAAAATTCTTAAAATTTTTGTTATGTACCACCAAAATCTCTAAGTCCCAGGATGTGTCCCTGAAATTCAATTCCTTCATGCCAGAATTTATTTTCATAGATGGAGGATAGAGTACCTGGTCAACGCTGCTTTGGTGGAAGAGGGTTCTTCTCCAATACATCCCTAACTTTACAATCCATTATAAAAGAAATAAAAGTAAATTAATTAAAGAGAATATTGACCTCTGAAAAAATTGCTTGCTCCTTCTTACAGATATTTATTTCAGAGCACAGGGAATTGTATTATGTGACCTTCCTGACTTTTTTGTTCCCTGTGAATAAATCTGTCAATAAGCAAGCTGTCTGGTTAGGTGGGATGGTTGATCTAGAAAATAAAGATAGGCAGATACCAAGGCCAAGCTGTGCTTTATTTCTGAGCAATTTTTACTTCTGTTTTCATTTTGGTTCTTAATAAGTTTGACAATTCTAGGCATATCATTTTGCCTCTTTTCAAATTTCCCTGCTGTGATACAGGGAGAGCTGATCTGCCTGATGGAGGAAGTCTGAGGATGATTAATGTTTAGGAAAGGTTGTGAGAAACAGTGCCACCCAAGTTTAATGCATTATTATTTTACTAAATCACAATTTTCTTAGTGTTCATATCAGTGGTTTACCCTTTATGCAGCTATAATTGATTCAGACGTTATTTTAAAAAAGAGAAAAAAAGAGCAAGAAGAAGGAGGAAAAGAATTTACCGCACAGCGAAGAGAAATTACTACAATATGAACTCACACTGTAGCTTTCTTTCATGGTCTGGCGCTTTTTAATCTTGAGTCATAGATGGAAAAATAAAGGAAAAATTTAAGGCACAACCATTATACAGCAGGCGAGGCAAGTGAGATTGCTCAGATTGATTACTCTGAACTCTAGAAAACAGCTACAGAATGTCTAGAATTCCCCAGACATGACTGTTATGGCTCCGCATGTGTTTCAACAGCCTTCGTTTTCAGATACATTACTTTGGAGTACCAATTTTCTGTCTGAAAACCTTTATTTTGATCTTGGCTTGGAAATACCCTCTGGCTATAGTATTTCCTTTGCTGCTCAAGAACTCATAGATGATTTTGTTTCTGATATCATAACAACTTTTAATTGGCAAATAAAAATATGAGAAAAACATGCAGTTATATTAGCTGATTCCTTTTCACAGTAATTTTACTTAGCTCATATAATTTAATCTAGTGTTTCTGTTTCTGCTTTCATTTTCCTTGTCTCTGATTGAGGTCTTGTGGGCACAGTCAATTCAGAAGAGTTTTAGAAAAAAATAACTGAAAAATAATGAAAAATAGCTGAAATGATGAAATTAGGTATGTGTTATATCTTCACAATTTCTTAAAAGTATACTCTCTTTCCATGAAAGAGATGACTTTTTTAGAATAGCTGAAATTTATAAAAACATGCACACACAAAACTAAATGATATGTTCAGGTAATATTTCTAAATGAATGTAGAAAGTTAATCTAAATTCTAAATGTGTGTAATATTTTTTAATCATCTGGAGGGCAGGAATTCTGGCATGGTTTTATAACAACAATAAGGAGAGGCAGTTCAAAACGAGCTGTGTAAAGAAGGATTTCAGGCCAATATTAATGGTGTGATTTAATCAAGCATTTCTTATTGTAGAATTTCATATAGCCATATTGCCATTCAAAATTGTGCTTATAGCAAATATTTAAATGGATTGAACAAATGGTCATAATATAAAACTAATTTTTCAAATGGCAAGCAAAATTGGATGCTGTATATGAAATATGATCTTAATTCTAAATATATTGAAAGATGGGAAGCTAGATGGCTGATAGAGCAGATGGTATATAAAAAAGAACAAATATGAAAGAGACAAAGAGTGAAAAAAGACAAAAAAGAAGTAAGAAAGGAAGGAAGGTAGAGAAAAGAGGGAGAGGGTGGGGAAGGAAAAGAAGGAAAAAAGAAAAGGAAAAGAGTGAAGGAGAAAGTGAGGGGGGAAAAGGAGCTAGTTGGAAGCAAGTAAATATATTCATCAATTTTATTTAATATTAGTAAAAATATTAATTAATGAAAGCATTATGGATCTACGAGTGATCTAACCAGAAGTGATTCCTACTATACCGTTAGATATCCCAAATTTTTCTATATGGGGCATATATTTTCTATAGCTGGAAAATTAAAATATTAGTTTCAAAAACAAAAATATTTTTCTTGCCATCTAAATCCTTGCCCCAATGGTCACAGTTGAATGTTAATATCACACACAAAAGTTATGAAGTAAAGTACTTATATATATTTTTTAATTAATATAATCAGAACGATTCCTATTAGTACCTCACGTCAGGATTTGTATGAACTTGTTTAAATGCCACATCGCTCATTAAGTGAAAAGTTCTTATAACTCAAGTCAAGGTAATTATTCTTTTTATTTTCTTTGTACAAACGTCATTTTGAATACAGTAAACTCATCATTAAAACTTGAGATCCTATACCTGAGAAAGTATTTTGATTGATGTTTCTGATTGCTGAATGTTAACTTCTAATCCAAAAATTGCCCACACATTATGGAAAAGTTAATTCCAGTGACAGTGGCAATACTCAGTGTGCAGATGAAGGAACAGACATTATTGGGTACACCAACTTCTAACATTGTATCAATGCTGTATCCACTAATCTGAATCTATTATTAGCTTTTATTTTGGAATCTAAGTGAAACTGAATTAACAATTATCTTAGTTTGGGCACAGGGTGGATCATAAAGACAATTGTGAAGTTAGCACAGATCTTCAAAAATGTTTAATTGCTTCTTTCAATATTCTTCTTGGAAATATTTTTTTCTCTCCTAATCACCAAACCCACAACCACTGACTTCATAAGAATTGTTCCTTGCTTCCTTTCTTGGTAGCACCCCAAACTGTTGGTCTTGCAACGTGTCCATAGATACAAATGTAATTTTAAAAGAAAAAAGCATGAGGCTAAGACTTTGAATGAATAAATTCAGGTCCTAGCTAGTTGATTGTAACTTGTGAGATAATGTTTCTATAAAGGATATTTTTCACAAGTTATCCAAGCCTCTGTTTAGGCATCCTACTTCAACAGTTGTACACATTAGCATACAGACTTGGATAACGGAACACTCATTTAAAATTATAAAAGTAACCTATAACTTTAAAGAATGTAAAGAAGACACAATGAAAATGAGAATATATATCTCCACTAGCCAGAAATAACTGCTCCAGCCAGAGGTAACTTTTATTATATTTTTATATACATGTAAATACATAAATATCTTTATAGTTTTCTGTGCCTTAGTTTTATATCAATTATTTTATTTTATAAAAGTTTAAATCTTTAATATTTTCTGCATATGAATTATGTTATGAAATAGTTTTCATAGTAAAATACATATGATTTTAATTAACTTCGAGTGTTACCTTAGACGTATGAAAATTTATTTGAGCAAATCATTTTTTATTTAAGTACAACTTACGGGTTTTTCAGTTTGCTTACTACATATTTATTAATATATAGTTATTAAATAATATATTTAATATAATTAACATTGACACTGAGGTATGGTTTTCACAAGTATTGTCTTTTGTATTTCAATTTTTTATTTTTTAATAAAAACTGGGAAATCGAAATTTTTATTCTTTTATAGAAATACTTTTAAACTCATGTTAAGCCCATGTTTATGTTAATTGTTTCAAATTGTTTTCCTGATGTTTGTCCCCATTTAATAATTAATCTTTCTACATACAGATTTTTTAAAAATTTTATATGCTAACTGATCTCTTTATTAAACACATTATTTCCTCCCTTATGATTATATAGCTATTTATATATATGGACTTCTTCAGAACATGTACATATCATTTTCCTTATATATTTAATACTGATCAGTTTTGCTTTGGCATTAAATACAGGATAAGTATCTGTCCTTGACCCACTGAAAAGAGATGCCATCTTTATATTATATCCTCAATATATTCCTAAATTTAAACTTAATATGCTTATTTTATACCACATAACTTGGTAATTGTATCTATTGATTTAATTACTACAAAATTGTAAGCTACATTATTATATGATAAATCAAGTCTTTCTATCACATTTCTTACATGGATTTCCACAATATATTTCTAGATGAACTTAAGAATCATTATTTTTCCAACTCTGAAATCTAATAAAGATGTTCATTATAAACCTAATAAATAGACTAATAGACTAATATGTCATCTTTGACAATATTGAGCAGTCTCATCTAGAAACTTGCTATCCCATTATATTTATTTAAATTATTCTGGCCAATAGTTAAATTTCTGTTCTCTTTATATAGCACATATATAGATGTTGTTAAATTTCTTATTATTTCGGGAAACTTTTGCTAAAGAGATTATTTTTGTTATCGTCTTGTATTATTTATTTTTCTAGGAAAGTTGCATTTAAAATATTTTGAAACTGATTAATTTTTAATTAACCAGTTAAAACTCGTTAATTGTTTAATTCTCTTTTTTAAGTAGGTTGCATAAACATTGAAATGTTTTCCCTTGGTTTTCAATATTTATTTTTTATTATTTTGTGTTCTTGCGTCATTGATTTAGGCTAAGAATGAGCATCCTACGTCTTAGTCTTGATTTTTAATAGAAATGCTTTTATCAGTGGAATATTTCAACACTGCAATAATATGATTTTTATTTTATTACGTTGGAGAAATAGTCTGTTCTAGGCTTATTGTTTTGCCAGGAATGAATATTGAATTTTATCAAATCTATCTTTAGCTTATTTAAATCTAATTTACAGCTGATGAATTCTCTAATTGGCTCATCCTTGAATTTTATGGATAAACTCTAGTTGATCTTGGTATATTTAATTTTTTACATGATGCTTAATTTAATTCACAAATATGCAGAGTTTAATATGTGTTTTTTAATGCTATCTTTTGCAAATTTGTAAGAAATATGCTGAGTTCAAAAATGTAGTGAGAAATCCTTTTAGCTGTTCTGTGTGCTGAAGCAATTCTAATCATGTAAGCTTGCTCTGTTGACCTAAAAATATTATAAAAATCTCATGTAAAACAGTTTGGACTCAGTATCATTATGGGTACATTGAAAGATTATTTGATGTTGCCTTGGTTGTTATTCTCATCTAGTTAATGACATATTTAAATTTTATTTCTTTAACTGATATAGCCTTGGACAATCATATTTTCTTGGAATATACTATAATTTCTTATGATTTTTAAACTTACCATCATCTTATTTTATATAATTCCCCTTTGTTTTTATTTAGATGTTTTCCTCCACCCTTCTAGGTTCTCTGGTTGGGCTACAAAGTAAATTGACATAAGACAGATTAACAAGAGAAAAAATATTTACGCATGTATGCACAGGAGTCTCACAAAATATGAGACTCAAAGAAAGGCCATATGATTGAAGCTTATATAATATCTTGAGCTACAGAAAGAAATAGGGGCTTGGAGCTTTATCAGGGTGTGGAGACAAGTTATGGATGTGTGAGGGAAAGAAATGTGTGGTGCATAAATTTTGTCTTGCTGTGTAGATAGAAAGTCTCCGGGGTAATAAAATTTTCTGGGAGCAGCCCTCTTCCTGAGACAGATATTTTACTAATGTAGATTTCCTTTGTAGATATAAATTCTCAAAAAGGCAGCTTTTCAGAGATACTTCTGTGTCTGTAGTTTT
>RJWJ010043961.1:0-12372 GCA_004363605.1 Indri indri | reverse complement strand
GGGGACATCAGTATTTAAGGGGCCGGGTCGGCTGCATGGAACCGTGCCACTGAAGCCGGGGAGCAGGGGTCGGGCACGGGGGGAGGTGGGAGAAGCTCCGGCGTGGCCGTGTCCACAGTCGGAGGCCCAGGGAGGGAAGCGGGCTGGCCAAAGGGACAGGTGCCTGAAGAGCACAGTGGGGGCGTGAGGATGCGGGTCAGGGTGGGGGGCTGGTGGGAGCTGAGGGAGTTCTCACCTGTGGGCGCCGGACGAGGCAGGTCCTTCTATGAGGCAGAAGGACCCAGAAGCTGGCATCAGAGGCCCTGCCCCTGCCCTCGGTCTGCCTGGCCTTTTCCTGCAGGGCCTGGAGGAGCCGGTGCTGTCGGGAGAGAGGGCAGCAGGGTCCCCAGGAGGCTTGTGTCTACATCTCGCAGGCCGGCTGCACAGTGGAGGGCCCCAGGGTCCTTCCCACCTCCTCCAGGGGTGCCAAAGCCCCAGTGGCTGGGGCCGTTGCCCTGTAGGCACCCAGCCTCCAGCCAGTGTTCCTGGAGGGTAGGGGCTCAGCTGTTTCGTTGAGGGAGGGGGCCCACAGGCCTCTCTCCCCAGCAACCGTGGGAGTGGGGCTGAGAACAGGGCCTGCCCTAATTCCCCGTTCCCCACCCAACCTCCATCAAGAGAGTCAGAGATGGCTTGAGACCCCCAGTGTGGGGCCCAGAGGCAGCTGCAGGGCATCGGGTCCCACTTTCCCGTTGGGGCCAAGATGCACCCCACACTGGACACGCCCAAGGGCGGAGAGCAGGCCCGGGGTCCGGGGCCAGTCCCATGCAGTGTGGCCTCACACCTCGGCATCTCCCGCGTTACCAAAAGGGGCCTCTGGGATTCTTGCCTTCTGCCCATCCGCTGGACCCGCCGTCAGCAGGGAAGGCGGAGTGGAGTCTGGGAGGACCAGGATGGCAGACGACAGGGACTGGGGCACCCGAAGGAGAAAGGTGCAAGGGCAGGGCGGTGCCCCCGTGTCTCTGTGTGGCTGTCACAGACACGACAGCGCAGAGCTGGGGAGGGAGGGAGGAGGCACTGGCTCTGCCGGGCTGGGGCTCTGCCAGGTCTGCGAGGACTCGAGACGTTGCTGCCCTGGAGGGAGGGAAGAGCCACGCCGGGCTCTTGTCTCCACGCCGGGTTCTGACTAATGGGGCGCTCACCGTGCAGGCCCAGCTACCTCCCGGGCTCGTGAGTCCCTGGGGCTGGGAAGGAGAGGAAAGTTAATTGAACATCTAATCGGTAACAGGCCCCGTGCCAAATAATAATAATTAGCTTTCGTTGAGCACCAAGCCTAGCACTCCTCTAAGCTCTTCACACGAATTGTCTCACGTCAGGTTCCCCGCAGCCCTGTGAGGAGGTGCCTCTAGTGCTGCCCACACTTTACAGGCGGGGAAACTGAGGCACACTGAAGTTACACGAGGGGTCCGAGGCTGTACCACTAGGACGTGCACCTGGCAGCCGAGCACCCTGACGCCAGCCCTGCACTTAGGATACTACTGTCCACATGTGCAGAGGGGGACACGGAGGCTCAGGACACCCAGAGGATGCACCCGAGTTCCCGTGGTCGGTAAAGCGGGGCGCCAGAGCCCAGGGCCAGGCCCGCCTGAGCACCAAGCCCTCCACAGTCCCCCTGACCTTCGCCGGTGCCCTCCATCAGCCCAGGCCAAGCAGAGATTGGGTGGCCAGAAAGAGGCCAATCTGACTGCACACACCTGGGCACATCTGCAGGGCTCTTCGGAGCCCATGGGGGTTTTCACCTACAGGGACGAGCTGGCCGATTACTGGGCCCATATTAGAGACCCTTCGTCTGAGCCCTTGGTCAGGGCTCTCCGACCGCAAATGGCAGGGCCTGTTGCTGCCATTCCACTTCTGCCCCAGGCTCTGTGTCCCACTGTCCAGAGCTCCCAGGAGCACCGTGCACACCGCCCAGTGTGGGGTGACCTCAGCGGCTTCCGCCTTGAGCCTGTAGACGCACCTCGCTCCATCCTTCACTTCCTCCTTCTCGGGCCTGGCCCCGCTCTCTGGGCTCCTGGCTGCGCTTCAGGTCTGAATACGGTGATGCTCATTTGCATGTTTAGGGTTCTGACCCAGTGGCTTAATGCAGTGGCCTAAATGGGTTTGCCAAACAAATCGGAGTACGGAGTTTCATCACTGGAAATTCCCCTAGACGTTATGCAACCCACACTAACCTGACCTGAACAGGTGGCTACCCAGCCATTGCTTGAATACATCCCATGACAGGGACCTCACTACATTTAAGGCATCCTCTTCCTCCTCTCAACTGCTCTTGCTAGAAACTTTTAACTCTGCCCCTAGCAGTGTACGCTGGCACCCAGAACAACCATTTCCCTCTTCCACAGAGCTTTTCAAGGGCTAGAAAGCAGGACTCACGTGGGCCGACCAAAGCAGTTGCCTCCAGGTCAGGTGCTGCCTGCCTGTCCCTCACCTGCACGGTGCAGGGCCAGCATCCGGTCCTGTCCCACCCACCAAGTTTCATGCAGCCCTTGGCTCCAGTCCACAGTTCTCATGGCCTCTCACCTTGCTCATGGCTCCATAGGCGCTTTTCCTGTCTCTTTTTAAGACCGGAAACATCTACTTTAGTTCACAGAGTTTGCCAAAGAGTCCATTAAGGTGGCCTCACCTGTGAGACCTTTGCTAGTAGCAGGGAGTTGGTGTGGCCTGGGAGGGTACATGGCTAGGATCCCAAGGGCCCGGGCAGTACCATGTACTGTCCAAGTTGTCTTAGGAGCAGAGTTGGGGTACCTGGCCAAGGACACCCCACTTGCTGAGCCGTGTGCCCTGGTGGGAGGCTGCATCTTCCCAGAGGCTTGCCTTCTAATTCACATGAAGGCGTCTATAAGGGCCAGACCCAGCCTTGGATGGGGTGTCAGATCATCTCCCTGAAGGATAAAAACAGTGCAGGTACCAAGGAGGTTCTCAGAGATACCTGACTGTGGGAATGATGCCCGTCTCGCTGGGCTGGTGTGGGGTTTGCCCTGTTGAACGGGTGCTCGGGAACAGACCACTTCCTTGCTTCATGCCCTTCCCTTTCTCAAGACAAAGGAAGAAACTCCTGCTGCACGTGCCCTTCCTCAAGCACAGGGGCCTGCTCCCCAGGTCTGTCTGTTCTTCTTTGTCCACACCATGCCGTGTGCCAGGGTACACTGCTCCGTCCACCTGCTCCAAGGCCAAGGTGAGCCGCGGCTCTGCTTGGAGGTTGAGGAGTGGCGTGGTGGGCCTTCCGGACCCGGCCAGCTATCTTGGCCACGGGCTGCGGGAGGGCCGTGCTGCCCCACGTGCCTCTCCTACGGCGGAGGTGATCAGACACTGCAACGGAGGAGGAAGGTGACAGAGAAGGAAGGTTGGCTGCCCTGCCACTCGGCCGCTGCAGCAGGCCTGTTACATCACAGCCCACACACCCAGCTGCCTATCACCCACCCAGCAACGCCCCTGGCCCAGCCCCGGCCTGTGATACAGGATGACTAACTCACTGCTGCCTCTTCCAAACAGCTGGCGGGCCCTGTCTTGCCATGACACCTTCAGCTCCTGTTCCTACCACGATCGTTACGGGGAGTGTGGCGTGTACAGCCTCGCTGTCTCCAAGGCGAGGTGGCCCAGCATGCTTGGCGTGGGGCCCTGCGGGCTCTGTGCTTCCCTCCCGATGAGGCTCTGCTGACCAGCCACTAGGGGTCCAGTGGTCAGCCTCAAATTGTCACCGGTATAAATTGTGCCAGCGGGCTATGCAGGGAGCGGGTGTCTGTTGGGAGTTAGATGGCTCTGCACGGACTAGCTGAGACTTTAGACACATTTCCTAGCCTCTCTGAGCCTCAGTTTTTGCAGCTGTAGAACAGGGTTAATGGTACCTATTTCTCACAGCGTTTTAAGATAACACTATGAAGCCCTCGGCCCCACGTGCTTGATGCAGAACAGGAACTTAATAATAAAAGCCCAGCGCCGTTGCTTGGGAAGTGTTGACTCCTCTCTTCCTTTGCAAGTGGTCAAAGGGCCAATGCAAATGCTCTTCTCAATGATACATGGTAGTGTGGGGAACAGAAAGAAAAAACAGCATAATCTTTTAATTATGCTAAAATAATAATCAAGTTGGGGGCGATGGCTGGCGGGCGGGAAGGATGAAACAAAAATGGCAAAATGGTGATAATTATTAAAGCTGCATGAGGGGTACAGGGGTTCATTGTACTATACGCACTTCACTTCGTTTATGTTTACTGTTTACTTTGTATTTTTCATAATTACTATGTATTTTTCATAATAAAACGGTTACATAAAAGTCATAATGTGTAAGTCAGGCTGACGCGTGGGTTGATTCTGACACAGAAGGCAGGACTGAAATGGAACGGGTGTGATAACAATTTTTACTGAGGACTCTTCCATGCCAGGCTGGGGAATCAAAACTGAGCGGAAGAGGGGCCCTGCCCTCCACGCGCTCCCGGTTTAATGGAAGAGAGACACGGTAAACAGAGCATTTGTTGGAGATGAACCCAAACGACAGATCTTCTGAGAGGGGAGGACGTCTGCTTAGGTCTGAAGCCGAGTTCAAGGCAGGCAGGTGTAGCAGGGGGAGGGGCATCGCAGGAAGGACGGGGCCCCGAGGCCATGTGAGGCCCCAGGTGGCAGCTGGCAGAGCTGGGGGGTGGCAGGTGGCAGGTGTAGCTAAGGCCAGTCTGCTTAGCTAACCCTTCGTCTGGAGGCTGAAGAAGAGCCCCAGGAGGCTCAAACAGGTGAGAGAATGGCTTGCCGTCAGACTCATGTTTTAGAGAGTTCATTTCACAGCTGTGGGGAGATCTGAGGTGGGAAGCTGCCAAGCGGGTGAGGCCTGAGCCGGGGCTGGGTGGGACTGGTGGCCAGGTAAGATTTCAGAAGTAAAATAGGTGGCACAAGGGTGTGCTTAGATGGAGATGGGTCAGGACTCTGGACTGTCCCCCGATTTCTGGCCAGGATGATTTGCGGGATCTGAATCAGAGGAGGCGGACAGGCAGGACGGATCCCCAGGCTGGATTTGGCTAAAAGCGAAGCTCCGAGGGACCTGCTGTTGGAACTCCCCAGGAGGCTGATGCTTAAAGTGCGGCCCTGGCTGGAAAGGGAGGCTGCGGTCGTGAGCATGGTGGTGACGGCCAGGGAGTGAGTGGGTCACCTAGGAGGAACGTCAGCAGTGCAGAGGGCAGGGGTCCTGTCGAGGGCACCTGAACGCAGAGGGAGAGTGGGGCAGGAGGACCAAGCCCTCCCGCGACAGCAGACAGAGGAGGGTCCAGAGGCCGGCACGCATGGGGGGCCCGGGAAGACGTGCCACTGCTCAGCAGGCTCTGCAGGGGTGCGGCCGGTGGGGGGTGTTATTTGTGGCGGGCTGAGCTTACAGACAGAGGGAAAGAGCCAGTGAGAAAACAGATGAAGACATAGGAAAGAGAGAAGTCTTGAAGTGTGGGCCCTGAGCGCGGCGGGAGGGTCCGGTGGAGGGAAGTCCGGATGGCTCTGTGTGATGACTGGACGAGGACTCAGCGTCCTCATGCGCGGTGCAGGGATAGATAGCCGCTCGGGGTGTCCAGGGCGTGACTGGAGGGAAGCACGCTGCTCTCAAGAGACTGACTGCGTCAAGCGCCAGGGAGGGTGCAGAGCAGCTGGGCTCAGCCACTGCTGGCGGGGACGCAGACAGGTCCCACCACTTGGGAAAACAGTAAAGTTAAATAAACACACCTGCCCAGTGACCAGCCATCCTGCTCCCAGGCTTTTACCCAAAAGGTACAAAAGAAAGTGCATGTCCACATGAAGACTTGTACGGGAACGTTCCTGGCGGCTTTATTTGCAATATCCTAGAAACAACCCGAATGTGCACCGACAGGTGAATGGATACAGAAGTCGTAGCCTGGCCATACAAAGGATAATACTTTCCACCTTTAGTGCCCAGCGCATGGCAGGAATGGAAGGGAGGGAGGGAGAAAACGAGCCACTGATACACGCAGCAACGTGGCTGAGTCTCAGAATCGTGAAAGGAGATCGTGAAAGGCTGAGTGAAAGGAGCCAGACAGAAAGGACCACATATTGCCTGATTCCATTTATGTGTGTCCTAGAAAATGCAAGGGCACACCTGGCTGTCAGAGAGGCAGCAGATGTTGTCTAACTCCGTGCCAGGAGGAGACGGGTCTGAGAACAGCGGCAACGCCATCTCTCTACCTGCATGCCTGACACGCGGCAGGCACAGGGGACCCTGTGCACTACATGGCTACGGAGACAGATGTGGGACAAGCTGTGGGCGCAAGTGTGAAGCTCCCTCTGTGGCCAGCCCGCTCACTGGGCCACTGCCCGCACGGCGGCCCACCTACAAGGCTCCACGGCCCAGCTGTGCCCCCACGCTGGCTGCCCCTGCCCAGGACTGCTCTCCCTTGGGAACTGCCACCCAGCCTCAGGGTCGACTGGCCCAGCTGGCCCCAGTCCTGGCCTCCCACACTGGCTTCAGAAGACATTTCTGTGACCTGTGAGCTGTACGGGCAAGCTCAGCTTGTGGGGTTTCCATCGTCAGCTGGACTTGAGTGGGCCAGGCACGCAAAAGGCCCTGGCTGTCTACCAACAGCCACATCCTTCTGCAGACGCTGCAGCCCTCTTGTCCTGACCATGGGCACATCTGCACGGCAAAGGCCAGGTCTAAAGACCTGGGTTCTGGTCCCAGCTCCACCAATCTTGAGTTGGAATTCATGGGCCGGACACTTAATATCTGTGTTCCTCAGTTTCCTCATAAGTGAAATGGGAACAAACTCGCAAAGTCATGACTGAGCTTGGGCTCAGCAATCTCAGGGAAACATTCGTGCATCAAGGGTCAGTCTCTGTGATTCTCACTGTGGCAGCCTGACATCTGTGAGAAGCTTGGCTCCAACTCCAGAGCCTTGTTTGTGATGTGCGTGTGTTCCGGAGACGGCTCGAGACCGGGCCACGGTCCCACGTTCTGCAAAAGCAAACCTCACTCAGCCTTGCTGGTTCCCTGGATGGCTTAGGGGTGAGTCAATGGGACGGTTTATAAATGCTGCTGAGTAATCATCCTCTCTCTGGGGGTTTCCCTCTCTCCAGGATGTGGCGTGTAGAAAGCCTGCCACCACGGGCTGAGCCCGTCCCGGCGTCATTGCCGGATTGTGTAAATAGCGAGCTCGAGGAGTGCAAACACAGGGCTGGGCTGCTGAGACAAATGCTTCCGGGGAGGGGTGGAGCAGGGCCCGGCACGAGAGGCATCGGGGCTCCGGAAACCGAGACTGGTGGTCCCCACCCAGGCCCCGTGCTCTGCAAGGGCCAATTCTCCTATTTTGTTGTTGTTGTTGTTCGGCTATGGAAGTGTCAGCCCGGGGGAGAGGCCAGCTTGTCTTTTAATCGACAGAGTCATTTCCAGGGACGAGACAGCTGCTTCCTTGTGTTTAAAGACTCAGCACCTTGAAGGCAGCAAAGCCTTAGAGCCTTGGAGGGTCATTCCTGGTCAGCTGGGTCAGCAAACATCTGACTAAGCACCTACCACATGCTTGTGAGTGGGCCTCTGAGCTCATCATTAAGATGGCAGTGTTTCGGGGTCGGAAAGGACTTTTCTAGGCATCTAGTCCAATCCTGCCTTCTGAACCTTATACATGGATAATCTCTGGCAACCTCTGTTTTGTTAAATACTTCCAATGACAGGGAACTCACTGCCTTGTGAAGGGGCCAGGACTGTCTGGCAGCAGCTCACGCTGATAGGTTTTCTTACTCCGAGGGGGGATTTTCCACCACCGGAGGGGTTCGTTGGTCTCAGATTGACCCTGCAGAGCTGCGGCGTCCTCGTCTACCGGCCAGCACGCCAGGTGTTTCAACACAAACCCGCTGCCGCTTCTCCCTCTCACTCTTTTTGTTGTGAATTGAGACAGAATTCACATACTGTAAAAGTACTGTGCAACCATCACTACTAATTCCAGAAAATTTTCATCACCCCAAAAAGAAACCCCACATCCATTAGTAGTGACCCCCCATCCCTCTCACCCCAGCCCCTGGCACCCACACTCTGCTTTGTGTTGTGTGCATTTGCCTGCGCTGGACACGTCGTACAATCATGCAATGTGCGGCCTTTTGTGTCCGGCTCCTTTCACTCAGTGTGATGTTTTCAAGGTGCGTCCGGTCTTAGCAGGCGTCACTATTTCATTCCTTTTTCTGCCAAAGGAAATCTAGTTGGATTGATGACCACATGTTCAACTCCATTCATCAGTTGAGCATTTGCGTTGTGCTCACTTTTTGGCTATTACGAAGAATACTGCCGTGGACATTCGTGTACATGTTTTTGTGTGAACATGTGTTTTCGGTTCTCTTGCGTATATACAGAAGCATGGGATTTCTAGGTCAGATGGGAATTATGTTTATGTTTTTGAGGTGCTGCCGAACTGTTTTCCAAAGTGGCCACAGCATTTCACACCCCCACCAGCAATGCATACGGGTTCCTGTCCCCTGCGTCCTCTGCAACACTCCTCGTTGCCCGCCAGTCTATGGCCACCCTCCCGCGAGGCCCTCAGACTCGTGGGTGTGAAGTGGGGTCTCATGTGATTTTGATTGTATCTCCCTATTGACAAATAATAGTGAACATCGTTTCAAGTGCTTCTTAGCCACTTGTATATCTTCTTTGGAGATACCGTCTATTCAAATCCTTTGCCAATTTTTAAAATTAGGTAACTTTTTTTATTTTTGAGCACTAAGTGTTCTTTATATATTCTGGTTACTAGACCCTTATAAACCATATGATTTACAAGTGCTTTCTCTCATTCTTTGGATTGTGATTTCACTTTCTTAAGAGTGTCCTTTGACAGTCTTATCAAAATTTAAATTTGATAAAGTTTAATTTTTATTTTTTTCTTTGTTTCTTATTTTGGCATTACATTTAAAAAGCTATTGCTTAATCCAACATTGCAAAGATTTATACCTAAGAATTTTCTTCTAAGAGTTCTGTAGTTATAGCTCTAACATTTAAAAATCTTTGATCCATTTTGAGTGTTTTTATATGATGTTAGGCAGGGGTTTGTGTGTGGCTGTCCAGTTATCTCAACGCCATTTGTTGAAGACTGTTCTTTCCCCCATTAAATTGTCTTGGCACCCTCGTTGGAAATCAAGTGCTCATAAGTGCACGAGTTTATTTCTGGACCCTCAATTCTATTCCACTGATCTCTGTGTCCGTCTTTATGCCAGCCCCACCCTGTCTTGATTACAGTTGCTTTGTAGTAAGTTTTCAAATCCGGAGCTGTGAGTCTCCCAACTTTGTTCTTCTTTATCAATGCTGTGTTGGTTACTCTGGTCCCTTGAATTTCCACATGAGTGTTAGAATGAGCTTGGTCAACTTCTGCAGAAAAAAGACATCCTGGTTTTGGTAGAGATTACATCGAATCTGTAGGTCAATTTGGGAAGTATTGCCACCTTAAAAACATTGTGTTCCAATCCGTAAGTATGGGCTGTCTTTCTATTAGATTTATTTAGGTCTTCTTTAATTTCTTTCGGCAATGTTCTCCCTCTCACTCTTGCCCTTCCCAGCCTTTTCCTTCCAGCCCAAACAACTGTAGTTCCTTGAGGGTTGTGTGTAGGTCATGGGGACAAGCCCCTCAGCCTCACGGCTGCTCCTTTGAACCTGCCCTCTTTGTCCAGGTCCCTCGTACAGTGTGGGGCCGAGAACTCCCATGCACAGGCTCTGAGTCCGGCCTGGATGGGGGGAGGAGGGGGACTCCCCATCTGTGTGTCCCCATACCTAGGATGCCACACTGACCACATGATGTCCCCGCTCCCGGCCCCAGCACACCGATGCTGTGTTTCCCCGAAGGACACTGTCAACCCGTCTGGGGTGGTGCCCCGGGCCCAGCCAGCTCTGTGCCCTAGACAGCGCCTCCAGGGCTTCTGTCAGTGTTTGCAGAACAAGGCAGCTCCCTTGTTCTGGACCTAGACAACTTTTAACTCCACCTAAGCGTACGCTTGGAGTTGCTTCCTGACCCCGCAGATCCTGTGGCAGGTCCTGTGAGTTTAAATCCCTCTCTCTTTGGAACCAAGCATTCTGGGCATTTTGGGGGATTTTGCCCCATCCTCTCTTATTCCACAGCCAGCTTCAAACTGTGCTGACTCAGGACGCTGGGCTGTAACGTGGGTGTTTAAATGGGGGCATTGTTCCCTTTATGAATACCTGGAAGCTCAGAGATGGAACACTTCAGATAGGATAAATAATAACATTCTCATCTCCTGGGGGCTAAGCTTTTAAATTAAATGTTTGGTTTGGGTGGTGGCTTCCAAAGCCTGCAGGCAGCTGGTAGTACTTTGAGATAGGAGTTGCAGTGAGAACTGTGGCTCAGTCACAGAGAGACTCCGGAGAGTATCAAGGTGCTCTTTCTGAAATACTGTGTCACGGGAGACAGAAGCACCCAGAAGACTCCCGGTAGGGCAGACACAAGACCAGTTGGAAGAGAAGAAATCAGACATATTATAAAATAGATCCAGGGCCTGAATGAATGAGAGCTCCCTGGGGGAAGAAAGCTGTAAATCCTCTGAGATTCTGCTCCTGCCCCCATACTGGAGGTTCTCGCTGAGGCCATCCAGGAAAACCCAGTTGGCTGAAAGTGCCAAGTCCCTGTCACTTATCCAATGACACCGTGGGTCTATCACATTCTCTTCTTCTTTTTTTTTTTTGAGACAGAGTCTCATTCTCTTGCCTGGGGCGAGTGCCGTGGCGTCAGCCTAGCTCACAGCAACCTCAAACTCCTGGGCTCGAGCAATCCTACTGTCTCAGCCTCCCAAGTAGTTGGGACTACAGGCATGCGCCGCCATGCCCGGCTAATTTTTTCTATATATATTTTTAGCTGTCCAATTAATTTCTTTCTATTTTTGCTAGAGACGGGGTCTCGCTCTTGCTCAGGCTGGTCTCGAACTCCTGAGCTCAGGACGATCCACCCGCCTCGGCCTCCCAGAGTGCTAGGATTACAGGCGTGAGCCACCGCGCCCGGCTTCATATTCTCTTCTGATGGACGCAGAAGTCAGGCTGGTTCCTTCCCTTGGGGGATTCCACTCACCCACCAGAAATCCCAAAGCAGGTGCAGTCGGCACCACCTGGTGCTGGCCCCGCGTTCTGGGGCATCTTTCTTTCTTAGAGCAGGCACTATAGAAATCTGATTTTAAAAAACTGATTCTGTTCTGTGTGAATCTGCTCTCTCATATTTATTTAAGGCGTTTGGATCAGAGGCCTGCATCTGTGGCCCAGCTCTAAAATGGAAGAGTAGTTTAAAAAAAAAAAAAAAGGTGTCTTCATACCAAGCTGCCCTTGGGAATCCCAGCAGCCCGAAGTAAAGACATGGTTGGTGGCTCTCTGATAAAAAGGACCCAGGAAAACCAGCGTGCAGCCTGCCTACGTGTTCAGAACTTCCAGCCACCACTTTAGCATCTCACTAAGGACAACCAAGGATCTCAGATCTGGAAATACAGGGAGTCGCAAACAAATAAGCCGAGGAAACAGTTCGAGCAGAGGGAGGGGGAAAATCTTCCTTATTGAAATCCTGAAAGGGACCATAATTCCAACCATGAAACGAGAAACCAATGGTATAGAAAAGGAACAGTCAGAAAACAAGACACGGTTCTTGAGAATGAAAAACGTGACGGCAGAAATGAAACCCTGAGCAGAAGGGTGGGCCGTGAAGTGAAGAACTCTCCCAGGAAGCAGGGCAGAAAGGTAAAGTGAAGGATCGCAGGGAAAAGGCAAGAAATCGAAGGTTCGGCACAAGAGGCCCAATTTGAAAAAAAAAAGTAAGGGGGAACATTCCAGAAAGAGCAGAAAAGAGGAGAGGACATAATCCATGAAATCACGCAAGAAAATTTTCTCAAGCCGAAGGGCGTGAGTGCCCAGAGTGCCAGCCCAGCAGGGAAAGCAGGTGAGTGGCCACGCTGTTCCCCTGAGACGGTGGCCTGCTTGTATTTCTCCAGGAAGTTGTGAGCAGTCATTTCTCTCCTGGAATGTCGGGGAAGGGAGGCCTCTGAGAGGTGTTGCGAGTTCTAGCGGGTGAGAGGGCTCGGGGGATTGGAGGGAGGCTCCGGAGCAGCCCTGCGACCGGTGCAGCTGCGGCTTCCAGGGCCTGTGCTCTGGGCACCCCCAAAGCTCCTTACTGAAGGGGTCGAGGGTCCCCGGGAGGAATGAGATGAGGGGCCCAGGGCCCCCCTGGCTAAGTCTCCCTGGGGAGCTGGAGGAAAGAACTGGCTCTAGGAACAGGGGCAGAAGGGGAGCCAGGCGTCAGGGGCTGTGGCAGAAATGGACCTCCAAGGGCTGCTGCAGGTGGGTGAGGGAGGGGCCCTTTAAATGCATATCAGCTAAAAAAACAGGTGATACCA
>RJWJ010043960.1:0-12371 GCA_004363605.1 Indri indri | reverse complement strand
ATGTAAACAAACTTTAGGTCTGAAATGTGATTATAGAAGAAAATCAAACAAAGGAAGATAAGGGTGTTACTTTCAATTTTCTAGGCAAGAAGTGAGGGGAGTAATTATAATATTGGTCAAGGCCAGTAAATTAAAGATGTTCTATAAAGATTCAGCCCCAAGTTTTGGTGGAGGGCAACCTGGTAAAGTCAAGAATCGGGGTATGCCCCTACTTTGCAAAATGTAAATCTAGAAGAGATTGTGAAGGAGGCCTGCGAAGAAATCTAGGCAATGGAAGATTTCATAAGTGTTCGACCATCTGGCCTTGAATGAAGTTGGAATTAGGTGACAGTATGTGAGTGTGCCCACTTGATATCCAACAGATAAATCGTGGTCTAGGAGCAGGCCGGCCAATAAACCTAACTATGCCAAGTAAAACAAAAGCCAGCGCTGAGCACACCATGGGACCTTGAGGGAGTGACATGGTCAAGGCCCTCCAGTGCGCTGCCACATAGCATAGGTTGGCGTGGCCTCTGAGGAGTGGAGCTGGCGAAAGAACTCCCCAGGCTTCAACTAGTCAGCTCAATGTCACCAGTGTGCCAGGCCGCTGAGTTGCAGGTGTTACCACCTCCAGGCAGCGCAGGAGCAGCAGCTTTGCGTTGATCAGTTCTGAGGCTCTTTTGAGACTGTATATCATCAACAGATATGAGAACATGCCGCATAAATGAAATCAGCTGTGGCGCCCGTTCCACTCAGTGTATCCCAGTGTCCTGGAGGTGTGATGGTGAAAATGATTGTGACAGTGGAGAAGATGAAGAAAACTGTGGTAAGAAGATCAGTGTTGAGTGGCGTGCCCCAAAGACCCTTATCCTCGAGGAAGGGTGGGCAGGGGAAGCTAACCCAAGCATGAAGATGCACTTACATCGACTCACTTTTCAGTGACTTCACTCTCTGCTCAATTCCTTGTCCTTCATAACTACCCTAAAACTCTGAAAGACATTGACATGGTAATTGGCCATCCATCGCTTGGTGTTTCTTTTAGGCAAATAGAAATAAGAAGGTAAGTCATTTGAGGCGTTCTATTTAAAAGTAGCTCAGTGAAGCAGCAATTGTGTGGACTTTGTTAGGGCCTTCCTCACTTGGGCTCAATAAAACTAGAAGGTGAGTGGGCTCTCAAACACCTTCATAGGTCTAAACCAGACTGGCTTATTGGAATAAATTCCTTGAATATCATACAAGCATTTCTTTGCCTCCAAACTAGATTCTGCCATAACCTCTCCAAAAGTTACACTGGCACAGAAGCACGAATTAACATCTGCTCACAGACACCCAAAGAAAAGTCTACCTGACTGGTGATATGTTTGTCTCCCATTACGGTTCTTATCTCTGAGAGCTAACTCCGTTTCCTGTTCTTTCACGTTTCTGGTCTTGGAAAATCTGTAATAAAATGTTACGTGTTAAAGGTGAGGCCCTGGGAAAATCTCTAGGTTGAACAAACATTGCTTTGAATGTTCTTTCAAGCTACCGCCCCTTTTATAGAGCCTCTACAACCTACAGCTCCCTAGTCTGACACGTGCGAGCCTCCCGATAATAGTAGTACACAAGGACCTGAGGGCACTTATAGTGGAAACACCAGTCTTATGTGTAAAAGTTACCTCCTGAGGTCAATACCACTGCACCTAGTCCAATGAGTTTTAGCGTTCGATCCTAGAATTGAACTTTATGTATTGGTAAGCCCTGGAGCTGCCAAGCATTTCCCTTGTAAATCTAGATTTGGCTTCCCAAGAGAGTCATGGTCTCTATTCTAATACCACCAAATTGTGACCTTAACATGTTTGGCAGGAATTTAAGTCAACATACAAACTGGCTAGTATGAGTAGCTTATCGTGATTCTAGCCCTAGCAGTGACTCATTAAAAATTGAGTGTTTAAGACTCATTATTCCTGATCCTCATTTAAAGGACCAAAAAAGAAGGAACCATGTATGGCGGTATGTATTTCACTTCTTTTTGGTGATAATGTCTTAAAGCTCGTTGTGAGCATTACCTCGCCTGTATCCCTAATGCGTGATATTCTCAGCTAATGATGCAATCTGGCCTGACAAGCAGTATGTTGATTCAAGGATAACTCAGTCTCTGCCTTCCAAAATGAAATCCTCTGTTACAGTTTAAGTAATTGATCACTGTCCCTGTAGAGTCAATTGTGATTCTCATCTCAAATTTATTTCTAGTCTTCAACTGTTTTCTTGGTCCTTTATTTCTGTTCTTATTCCTAGTGTGCCTGCATTGTGTTACATGATGAGACTGTTGCCTAGTATTTTAGGAACTTGTTCTTGATTTAACTCCACTTTAGCCTTTAAATTAAGCTAGGAAGCTAGGATTAATGATCAAAGATCAGTATATTAGATTTTGGGACAACAGTCTTAAAAGGACCAGTCCTGATGCACTTTCAATGGGGCATCCTCTCTCTCACTAGGCAATATAACCTGTAGCCCTGATGAGTTCACTTGTTCCAGTGGCCGCTGCATCTCCAAGAACTTCGTATGCAACGGCCAGGATGATTGCAACGATGGCAGTGATGAGCTCGACTGTGCCCCACCAACCTGCGGCGCCCACGAGTTCCAGTGCAGCACCTCCTCCTGCATCCCCATCAGCTGGGTGTGCGACGATGATGCAGACTGCTCTGACCAGTCCGATGAGTCCCTTGAGCAGTGTGGCCGCCAGCCGGTGATACACACCAAGTGCCCCGCCAGCGAGATCCAGTGCGGCTCCGGCGAGTGCATCCACAAGAAGTGGCGATGCGATGGGGACCCTGACTGCAAGGACGGCAGTGACGAGGTCAACTGTCGTAAGTAGCTTTCTCATCAGCATGGCACATTTGGCTCTCTTCCATGGATCAGCTGGGACGATTTGGCTGGCTTCATTCCATGGCGTTCCCTCCCTTTGTAGCTTCTCGAACCTGCCGACCCGACCAATTCGAATGTGAGGACGGTAGCTGCATCCATGGCAGCAGGCAGTGTAATGGCATCCGGGACTGTGTAGATGGTTCTGATGAAGTCAACTGCAAAAATGGTAAGGGTCGCTCCTTGTTGGGTAGGCAAGAGGTTGCCCTGATCAGACTCACTAATGGAATTTCTCTTCTGTGTTTCTCTTTGTAGTCAATCAGTGCTTAGGCCCTGGGAAATTCAAGTGCAGAAGCGGGGAATGCATTGATATCAGCAAAGTATGTAACCAGGAGCAGGACTGCAGGGACTGGAGTGATGAGCCCCTGAAAGAATGTCGTAAGTGAAGGGGTTGCTGGAGTCCAGAGCTGGGAAGGTTTACACGATCCAATGTAGCTGGTGCCTTCTGGATCCTGCATGATGCCTGGTTAAACTTTTTAATGAACTAAAGTTCAATTATAGAATTAAAAACATTTTATGACTTAAAAGCCCAGGCAGTGATGAACTAGTTCATAGTTTAACCTCTTTTAAGATAATTGATCAGCAAGAAAGAAACTTGACTACATACGGCTTGACCAGCTGGTAACTTGCCAAGGAGACAATTGCATATCTATAAAACAGATGATTAGGTCTAAGCGTGGGTTTGACTGGGCCAACTAGATAAGTTATCCCAAATTGCCTGAGTTTTAAATGTGAAAGACAAATACCAATTGAGAATAGGTTGTCAAGTGACTTTGCTACGTTTTTATTCCAGATGTAAATGAATGCTTGGTAAATAATGGTGGATGTTCCCATATCTGCAAAGACCTAGTTATAGGCTACGAATGCGACTGTGCAGCTGGGTTTGAGCTGATAGATAGGAAAACCTGTGGAGGTGAGTTGAAGAAGAGAGCCGGGGCCCTGCGGGTGAGGGGAAAGGGCAGTTTACATCTGGCAAGGTGTAGGAACAGCAAGACTAATTCTAATTTCCCTCCTAGATATTGACGAATGCCAAAATCCAGGAATCTGCAGTCAAATTTGTATCAACTTAAAAGGCGGTTACAAGTGTGAATGTAGTCGTGGCTATCAAATGGATCTTGCCACTGGCGTGTGCAAGGCAGTAGGTAAATGGACTTGGACTGGTGTTGCTCTGGTACCTTTATGAGTAAGTGCTTGTAAAAGGTACAGCCAGTGACTACAGTCGTCAAACTAAATATGAAATAGTCCTTGAGAGCAATGCTACTAAACTCATTGCAATAGTGTAGGTTATATATAGTATAATAGCAAATCTTCCCCCCAAACATCTGCTTTGGGCATTCCTTTTGTATATGATACCATGAATACCTACCAGGTTTGCTTACTTTCCGCTTCCAAAACTTGAGTGCAATTCAAATAAGTAACTTCTTTGTCAGCCACCTTATCGTTGAAAGCTGTAACCCCAGGACTGCCTCCGTTAAACAGTGGGAGGCGCTCGCAGGTCCCAGGGGCAGGAACTCTGGGACAGGCACTACTAAGGTGTTCAGCAGTGCCTTTATTGTTAAGTGCTCCTCTTTTAAGAGGTGACTTAGAAGGACCTTACCTTCTTACAGCAAAACTAAGTAAACCCAACTTCTGTCTTGCAGGCAAAGAGCCAAGTCTAATCTTCACTAATCGAAGAGACATCAGGAAGATTGGTTTAGAGAGGAAAGAATATATTCAACTAGTTGAACAGCTAAGAAACACCGTGGCTCTCGATGCTGACATTGCTGCTCAGAAACTCTTCTGGGCTGATTTAAGCCAAAAGGCCATCTTCAGGTAACTTTCAGTTCCATTCTTGGGGTCTTGGCATAAGTCATTGTCGCTGGGCCTGTGGGAAGGTTCGAAGGAGCTTCTCCTGTCTCTAGCCCCCATCTGGCATCTAATTACCTGGGACCATTAAATCTAACACTAATTCTTTAACTATTAGATTGCTGTCAGTTCCTAGTTAGAGAGTAACAGTTGTGTATGAAGTAATAGATGGTTACAGCTTTAAGACTGTATCAGATGATATCTTAATTTCTAATGTTTCCTTTCCTTTCCCTATAGCTAACAGAGCTGTTCATTGTTGGTACAAATAGATGGCCTTTTCTTAATGCAAACTATAGAAACTCAGATGATGGCCAATGAAACAAATAGCTTCACTTAGAATTTTGTTGTTCTTGTGTATAGAAAGCATATCAGCAACTAGATAACCTACAGTATTATTAATTTAGCATCAGTAAACAGAAAGTCCATTCTCCAGGCTCTAATGGTGTCAAACTCTTAAATTTCTTGTGACCTATTCTGTTTCAGTGCCTCAATTGATGACAAGGTTGGTAGACATGTTAAAATGATCGACAATGTCTATAATCCTGCAGCCATTGCTGTTGATTGGGTGTACAAGACCATCTACTGGACTGATGCGGCTTCTAAGACTATTTCAGTAGCTACCCTAGACGGAACCAAGAGGAAGTTCCTGTTTAATTCTGACTTGCGCGAGCCTGCCTCCATAGCTGTGGACCCGTTGTCTGGGTTTGTACTCTGTTTTCATAGCCTTTTGTATGTTATCTGCGTAGGTCAGGAACTTTCCTCATACCTGAATTGGTACTATTAAATAAAATCGGAAGATATGCCAGCCCCCCACTACCAAGAAATTTCTGGTTCAAGATGTCAATGGTGCCACTGTTGAACAACCCTGGGATGGCCTCATCTATATGACAGGTCTTTCCTGACTCCTGTACAACTGACTGCTGGGTGACGTTCACAAAACAACATTTCCAATTTGATATGTACCAAAAGCTGTATCTGAACCTTTTGCCCACCCAGTTGATACACAAGTGATTTTTAATTTTTATCTGAATGCTTTTCTGGGGTAGCTCTGGATGATCAAACATTGCAGGAATTTTGGTAACCACATTGCATCTAAAAGTGCAAATTGTCTGAATTTCCAGTTGAAATAAATAGGCCTTTTTAGAAACATTTACCTGAGGTGTTTCCCTAAATTGCCATCAAATAACGTAGAAAGGCAGCTTAGGAAGTTGACTAAAGCTGTAGTAATCATAGTTGGCCCCTGTCGAAGCCTCATTAGAACACAATCAGCCAGCCCCTACTATAAAATTTAAAGGGTATTCATCTTTCACTCCTCAGAAAGAATTGGCCTTTTAAAAAAGAAATATATAACCTTGTGACTAAAATTTAGATGTCAGATGGATATAGATTATTACAGTTAACAATGACCTTGCAGATTTTTAGTGTTAAATTTTATTTACCCATAATTTAGACCTTCAAGTGTTACTGTTTGTCTCTAGAGAATCAATCTCTTGAGTTTTCTGTTCACTGTTTAAATATTTGTTTCAAGCTACAAGTTTTATTCCTTGCAAACCACTAAGGATTATTTCTGATTTAATTCTTCCCAGTTTTGTTTACTGGTCCGACTGGGGTGAACCAGCAAAAATAGAAAAAGCAGGAATGAATGGATTTGATAGACGTCCACTGGTGACAGTAGACATCCAATGGCCTAATGGGATTACGCTTGGTATGTGTGTTCTTCCTTCTCAACTACCGATTCAGCTGTCTTCATAGTGTTTTAAACTTAACCTCCATAGTTAATTCCGGGCTGCAGCAGATGATTCTCTGGTTCCTTCTATGGGAGGAATTTGGGGAGAATAATGGAATAACACAAGTGTAATGGTAGACTTAAATTACATGCACGACAATTACTTGTTTATTGTCCATTTGGGCCTGACGTGATACAAATTCAGTGGGTCTTGGGGACTGCCATACTGAATATGCTGAGCACAGGTGCCTTAGCATTTCCTGAATTGCAAGCTTACAAGGGTTTTCTTCTGGCTCTTTGGGGCAGAACAACAAATGGTGGCCTCTTTTAATATTTTCTGTAATGTGAGGGACATTTCTTTAGTCACTTACCTTGAGAATCTTAGGTACCCCTTCAGCTTCCAGAAATGAATGTGGGTACAGATTCTACATGCTGCTTCACAAGGTTTATGAGACCCCTGTTAAGAAACCCTTCTGGAAAAGGAACCATGAAATTAGAATATTGAATTTATCAGATATTTTAAATGGAAGCCAGCACGGTAATGGCTTATCATACAATGACAGTTCTTTTCCTACCTAGACCTTATAAAAAGCCGTCTCTATTGGCTTGATTCTAAGTTGCACATGTTATCCAGCGTGGACCTGAATGGCCAAGATCGTAGGATAGTACTGAAGTCTCTGGAGTTCCTAGCTCATCCACTTGCTCTAACAATATTCGAGGTAAGACGTGTGTCTCACATCTAAGTGTATGCCTGTGAGTAACCGTAGCAGTTTGGGGAAAAGAATAGGTGCAGAGGGAAGAACAGAGGAGCATGACTTGAGAAACTGCCTTGTCTTAAAACCTGGTACAAATTAGACACTAATTCCTCAAAGCACTTCAAGAAAGCTGAACTTGCTTCTTTTGCAGTTTTATATCTGATGTCCTGGATCAGCATTCAATAAAGTTGGTCCATTAAGTGGCCAGTAAATAATGATGACCTTAGTTAGATACGGACTTGTGTTTAATTCTGGGCATACACGCTGACTGGGGGGTTCTGTTGTAGGATCGTGTCTACTGGATAGATGGGGAAAATGAAGCAGTCTATGGTGCGAATAAATTCACTGGATCGGAGCTGGCCACCCTAGTCAACAACCTTAATGATGCTCAAGACATCATTGTCTATCATGAACTTATACAGCCGTCAGGTACTGTGGAGAAGCACAGTCCTTAACCCCCACTTCTAAGGGAAGCAGCATGACACGGAGCCTGTTGGGTGGCAGTAGCTCTTTGGCAACTCGACTTTCTTTAAAATGGAACTTTTGCCCTCTCATACCCCACCTCAAACACTTCACATTTGGTATTTGATATCTTTTATTTCTGGCGTCTTAGTGAAAAAGCTTCATAACCTCAGTTCCTATCTTTCCCCAACCCCCAGTATCAGCTTTCATTTGTTTCTTCTATGTCCCCTTAGTTTCTTGCTAAGATTATTGCACTAGCTCCCAAAGTAACTTTTGTTCCATAACCTTTCTCTGCTGTTAGTTTGCTAGGGTAGCAAACTACCACAAACTGAATACCTTAAACAACAGAAATTTATTGTCTCACAGTTCTGGAGGCTGAAAGTCCAAAATCAAGGTGTTGGCAGTGTTGGTTCCTTCTGAGGGCTGTGATGGAAAGATCTGCTTCAGGCATCTCTTGTTGGCTTGTAGATGGCCGTCATAATGCCTACCTTCCCCTGCGACACATTTTTATAGGATTATATAGATCCTCAAAACATCTGGTTATATTGCCTGTTCAATACACCTGGTTGGTTCTATCTAAGTACAATCTTCAAACCTCCCTATAGCTGAGTTCCCTTCTACTTTGTAGGAGAAAGTCAAGACAAAACCAAACATGATTGGTCTCCTTCCTCTAAGCCTTCATTCTAAACCTAGGACCAATAGTGAGAGCCAATTCTGATTCCTCACCTCCCTCCCCCATCTCCTCCTTTGGCGCCCATCTGTTGAAGATGTAACTTTTATGTTCTACCTCCAAGAAGTCCCTTTGAATCTGGTGTCCTTAGAGCATGTGGCCCATACCTATTCTTCGTGGATATTGCTCTCACTTGAAGATTTGACAGAGAAGTTTAAGCTCCTTGGAGATGAAGACTCATGTCTTTAACATCTAGAGCAAGGCTTTCTATGTAGCAGGCACTGGAATACCTATTTTAAAGGACTTTTTTCCTGACTAGGTAAAAATTGGTGTGAAGAAGACATGGAGAATGGAGGATGTGAATACCTATGCCTGCCGGCCCCACAGATTAACGATCACTCCCCAAAATATACCTGTTCCTGTCCCAATGGGTACAATCTCAAGGAAAACGGCCGGGCGTGCCAAAGTAAGGCTTTTTGCATTTCACCCACATACACCAGGCAATATGATAAGACATTAGCTACAAAAACTGGCCTGGCTTTTAAGAATTCTGTTTTAACTAATCATTTGAATAGATTTGTGAACATATCTGCCACTCTCACATGCCAGGTGTTTGTGTTAGTTCTTCAGAACTGACTTTTAACCCATTTCAACATTGTATTAGTTTATAGGTGACTAAAGTGTCAAGATACCTCATACCAATTGGTCCCATAACACCACAAAGTCTTCAGGTTTTCCTCCAACGAGGAAGAACTGAAGTTATGCTTAAGGCAGGCCATGGCTATGGGAAACCTCAGCCGAAGACACTAATTTAAGCTCACCATTGAACCAAATTTGCATTTTAGTCTTCTGTTCTTAGCTTTTGATTAAATACCAAATTAAACACACTTGTTGTGATCCAGGAACTCATACAGCTTTTATTAGCTTAATTTTGGATCATGGCAGGGACTAGCTCAGTTTACTGAGAAAGTAGTTGCAAGACAATCTGGTATGCCTGGTGTCCCAGAGCATCTTGAGAACGTTTCTTAAAACTCCCAGGAGAATGGGCCATTGGTTAGAGGGGTCATTAAGTGTGGCTGTCCATCTGTTCGAATTGTCAAATTCCAAATGCTGACTGTTCTGGCCCGAGTTTTACGTATCTCTGTTTTTGTATGAAGACTGCTATTTCTCTCAATTTTGATGTATCAGCCATACAACGTCGTTCGGCAGTGGTTTGTCTCTTTCACCTGGTGTTAAAAATAACCTTTTGCATGGCTTATCTGGACTAAACAGCTAGCCACTCTGGAAGCTTGGGATTAACCAGGTGCTTGGTTTTTATAATTCAGGTACTGCAACTACTGTGACTTACAGTGAGACAAAAGATACCAACACAACAGAAATTTCACCAACTAGTGGACTAGCTCCTGGAGGTATTGGGTTCAGTACTGCAAACTGTTAATCTCAACTAACAGCCACACTTTGTGTATCTATAGCTTAAGTATAATAATTAATGCAGCCTTTAACTATTAGTTCTGCCCCTGATTGGTGACCTGACCTATTAAGGTTTCTGTTAGAGAACTGTCAGTGACATGGCTATTCAACGTGTGACTGAAATACTTTTAGGCCATAGTTGTTCTTGGTATACAGTTGTAGTACATACTGGACATCAATATTGGGTGCAAAGGTACGAAGTTTTCCACCTGATGGGTGAATTTCTAAGTCTGATTCAGATCCTTTTATTTCCTCTGCAGGGATCAATGTGACCACAGCAGTATCGGAGGTCAGTGTTCCCCCAAAAGGGACTTCTGCTGCCTGGGCCATTCTTCCTCTCTGTAAGTAGATTCCCTACACATCTCGATTTGATAAACTTCTTAGATGCCAGATGGACAATTCTAGTTTAGCCTTCCCTTTCAGGGCCCCTTATACTGTCCTAACACTTGTGACCCTGAATTACCTTCTCTTCCTCCCCCACACAGTACACTAAGTTAAGGTGTAGGCTTTTCTCTTTAATTGTATCCTTAGCACAATAACTGGCAGTGATAAATGTTCAATTACATGAAAGATGTTTATTGCTTTTGACTTTGGCTTTATTAGCCTGACTTATCCCCTTTTATAATGAGTTCCTTTAACTAGTATACTGTTCTATTCCCTTTTGTAGTATGTGTAATGCTTCATACGGAGGAGATGCACAAATGCTTTCCTGAAGAGATGTAGGATTTGCAGAGAGTAAATTAAAAATAGTTAAGAATCTTTAAACCTAGGGAAAAGTACCTCTAAAGCTATTATCAGACATGTGAATTCTAAGGGACTTTGCTGTAGTGGCTTCTGTCTTAAATTACTAGATTTCAAGCTTAGCTAACATACTAGGACCACCTGAATAGCTCACCAGAAGCTTCTGCAATTTTAATTCAGCAGGCCTGGATGGCTGTGGCTAGCCCAGCTGCCATGCATAGGATAATAAAACATGAAAATTTTATTAGTGTCAATTACCATGGATACCTGATCATTACCTTTTTTGTGTGTTCTGAAACTAGACCTACATCACTTAGTCACCCTCTTTTTTCAGTGCTCTTAGTGATGGCAGCAGTTGGGGGCTACTTGATGTGGCGGAATTGGCAACACAAGAACATGAAAAGCATGAACTTTGACAATCCTGTGTACTTGAAGACCACTGAAGAGGACCTCTCAATAGATATTGGTAGACACAGTGCTTCTGTCGGACACACATACCCAGCAGTAAGTCAGCTTCGTGTCTTTAGGCACCGTGGCTTGAAGTGAGACTTTCTGGAAAGGAGACCACTAACTCAAGATAGAGCTACCTGGGCTAGGAAGAGACATTAGGATCATGGAGTCACCAAACACTTCATCTACTACCTGGCTATTAGATAGTCTAGCCTATTAGAATATTTCAGTCATTTGATCCACGCAGAATGGCAAATAGGTCAAGGTCATCATTATACTATTTGAGATATGTTTGGTTATAGAAATGACATGTAAATATTACCATGAACCAAGTAGCTCCCTTTTGAACTGTTAAATCCGTTGCCTAGTGGATACTTAAAAATAAATTATCATAAGTAGGGAATCAAAGTCAGTGTATTGGGTAAGATTCACTTAGCCAAAGTTACTAAATGCTTTACAAAGAAAAAACATGGAATAGTGGTCAATTCATGGCACACGTGTGTCTTTCACATTTTTCTCCAAGACTTAGGATCATTAAGCAGAATCAGGCACACTATTTTCTCTCTCTCCCAAGCAGGTAGAGTTGAATTCAAGTTAAATGCATTAATGAAACAACTTAATATTGTTTTCTATCTGACTTTTCCTTCTGAGCGCATTGGGTCTTTGAATGCCAACTAAAAAGCAAGGTCCATTTTAGAGACTAGAGCTGCCACTACTGAGTGATCACCAAGCTCATTTCATATTTTTCCTTTCCACAGATATCAGTTGTAAGCACAGATGATGATCTAGCTTGACTGCTGAGACAAGTCTCGACCTTTGAGGTCTAAACCCATGATATACCCCATGTCAGAATGGTAACCGAACCAGCAGCTGAAGTCTTTCTTCCTCCCATCTGGAAGAACATCAAGAAATCTTTACGTGGATCAAGCTTGTGTACTTGACTGTTTCTATGTTACTTTTGTAAATATTCTTGTCCACATTCTATTTCAGCTTTGGATGTGGTTACCAAGTATCTGTAACCCTTGAATTTCTAGACAGTATTGCCACCTCTGGCCAAATATGCACTTTCCCTAGAAAGCCATATTCCAGCAATGAAACTTGTGCTATAGTGTATACCACCTGTACATACATTGTATAGGCCATCTGTAAATATCCCAGAGAACAATCACTATTCTTAAGCACTTTGAAATATTTCTATGTAAATTATTGTAAACTTTTTCAATAGTTGGGACAATGGCAATAGGATAAAACGGGTTACTAAGATGAAATTGCCAAAAAAATTTGTAAACTAATTTTGTACTTATGAATGAAATCTTTGACCTCAATGGAGGTTTGCAAAGACTGAGTGTTCAAACTACTGTACATTTTTTTT
>RJWJ010043959.1:0-12373 GCA_004363605.1 Indri indri | reverse complement strand
AAAGAGAGATGATTTGTGTGAGCTTTAATGAACTGGGAAGGCTTTGGGAAAGCTTAGATCTAGGCTGACTCTAGATGGGATTGAAGGACAAGGGCCTTCCAGAGAGGAAGAATGCATAAAAAAGGCCAAAAGACAGAGGTTAAAGTGAGTCAGTGACAGGGAAGAAATTGTGGTAGCCATTCTTGTTCCAGGTGAGAGGCAGACGTGTTGCTCATCACAGTTTTGCTGGCGACCCTTGTGGCCTGTGGATTGAGTTTGATGACCATGGCTGTGGCAGCATTGCCTTAGTTTTTTCTTTGGGAAGGATTCCAGTTATTCCTACCTCCCAAGCCTGGGTGACTGCAAAGAAAGGTGGTTCCATCGACTAAACGGAGCCTGGAGAAGCATGTCGTGTATGATGAGCCCTGTAGCAGAACCGGCACAAATTCATCCAGGCAGTACCCTCGGCACCCAGAAGAGTGCTGGACAGAGTAGGCGCTCAGAACGTATTTGTTCAGTGAATGAATGCAGGGCTAAATATGGGAAAACCAGGAATGGTTGACTGAATTTTTCCACTCTAGGATGAATGGATGGATGTTTGTATATTGTATTGCCATTTTAAACAGTTTTATCCTCTGTATAGATCATCTCTTTATTGGTCTAAACGTCACTGGTTTTTCCCACTCTTCATAGACAGTTTTGAGTTTCTTTTTCAACTTGGTCAATTATCTCTGAACGTACTTTAAAAAGTCACCTAGCACACAGTACTGCATGTCTGAGTGAATCCTCTGAGAGGAGCTGAGGCATGTCATCTCCTTTTAACCGTGCACGTTATGGCCCTCTTTGGAAATCATGCCACCATGCGACTCTCACTGTCTCAGCAAGTTATTCTTTCTTACAGGCCTGTGAACAGGTCACATCTTGCCCAGCTTTTTTTTTTCTTTTGGTTTGGAGAATTAAGCATAGTGCATTCTATTTCTCCCTATTAGATTTCAAAGGTGAAATTTGTGTACTCTCCCTGAACTGTTAGAGATTGCTCTTTTCTTCTTTGTTCTAATTTTTCATTTGTTGGCTTCACTTTCCAGTTTTTCTCAGAATGTCTTCATAATAGATGGAGTCATTCATCAGCAACCGTTGTGTATATCGTAAAAACTCCGTGTCTAACTGTCTCGATTACTCAGCTCTGCCCAGTCCACCATGTTATTCACATGGATGTTGTCATTAGAGACATCGTCAAAAATGCCTTTTCGAAATCTTCATGTACTATATCTGGTTGCATTTCTCTGACAGAAGGAAACAATGTTTCTCAATGAATTTTTACCTGCTCCCGGTAATTGTTACTTCTTTCCAAGTAGTCATATACCACCCTCTAATCACAATACTTGACTTTTGCTTGGCTGTTCAGTCTATAATTTATATTATTTCTTTTATTCCCCTTTTTGGAAAAAGGGTAGCTATCTGCTTTAATCTTTTTTTATAACAGCTTTATTGAGGTATGATTCACATACCATACAATTCACCCATTTAGAGTATATAATTTAGTGATTTTTAGTGTACTCACAGATATGTAGGACCATTACCACAGTTTTAGAACATTTTCATCAGCTCAAAAAGAAATCCTATATCCTTTAGCCATCATTCCCCTATCTCCTGTCTCCCTCAGCTCTAAACAACTGCTAATCTTTCTGTTTCTAGATGCCTTTAATTTTTAACATGTCTCTTCTACTCTGGGATTTCCCAGATAAATGAGAATAGTTTTACCACTTGTCCAACTCTCCACATGAGCATTACATCTGGTTGGGAGACTTGAATTTATTTAAAGCGTTCTATTGTTATCACCTACCCTATCTTAAACAAATTTGTTTTACCCTTTCTGGTCTGAATATTATTTTTCTGAATTTATTCACTAAAATATTTGAATGCCTTCTACAAGCAAGGCTTGATTTTTACAGGAATAACATAGATTCTGCCCTCATGAAGTTTATGTCCAGAAAAACATTCCATCCCTAAATACAGTTGCCAGCAAACATTTTAAAATGTGTATTGGGTACCTTGCTATGTACTGGACTATAAAAGTGAATAAGACATAGTTCTTTCTAATAAGGATTCTGTGTGGTAGGAATAAGGTTGTTGTGAAAACGAGACTAAAACTGCACTGTACTGTGTTGAATGCTGTAATAACATTAGGAGATAACTGGGGACAAAGTAGAGGGAAATCAACTCTGTCAAGGACTAAGAGTTGTAAGACTGTACAAAAAGAGGTCCCTCTTGAAGATAATTAAGTTCAGTAGGTAAATGACAAGCATAGGGAGTAGTATGTTTAAAGGCATTGAGAGCTTTAAGAAACGAAATGACATTCTTGAAACTGCTTAAAGCATGATGTTTAATAGAGGACTTAGCAGGAGATAAAATGAGTTGATGTGTTACGTGGAGGGATTTGAATATACTGCTAGGGCATTTTGGAATTTATTTGTTGGCTTTTAAGTTTTTGAAGAGGTAAGTAATATGATCAGGTCTTTCTTTTTATCATATTATAGGCAGTAAAATGGTAGCTGGATTTTCAGAAAAACCATTGTTAGGGTCCCTAGTTGTCTTAGTCAGCTCAGGCTACCATAACAAAAGACTGTGTAGACAGGGTGACTTAAACAACAGAGATTGATTTCTCACAGTTTTGGAGCCTGGGAAGTCCAAGATCAAGACGCAGGCCAGTTCGATTCTTGGTGAGGGCCCACTCTTAACTTACCGGTGGTCAACTTCAGTGTGTACACGTGGGGGGAGGGGGAGAGAGAAGGAGAGAGATGAGAGCAAGGTAGGAGAAGGAGGGAGAGAGAGAAACAGAGATAGAGACAGACAGAGACAGGGAGAGAGTGAGAGAGAGAGCACGCGAACACTCTTCCTCCTCCTATAAGGCCACTAATCCCATTGTGAGGGCCCCACCCTCATGACCTAATCTAATCCTAATTACCTCCCAAAGGCCTCATCTTCAATTACTATAACATTGTGGGCTAGGGCTTCAACCTAGGAATTTTGGGGAGACACAAACCTTCAGTCTGTAACACTGGTAGTTAGAAGTAATTACAGCATGAACAGTCTGTATGAGATGTTAGAATCCTCACCCTGTATAGTAGCAGTAGAGAGAATGGGGAAAAAGAGGTTGAAGTTCAGACTGACAGTAGAATGGACAGCATTCTTTTGAATATTTATTATGGTGCAGATACCAAAAAAAGGAGCCACAAATCACTCTTGAGCCTCTTTTGCAAAAATAGAGGGCACACTGGAAAAGTAAGGGAGTTGGGTGGGAATGAAAATGAATTCAATTTTGTATTATTTGTTAGATGTCCATGTAAAATGGCAATGTGTATGTGAAACTCATGAGCTAAGCAAGGACTTTTAACATTAAAATATATTTAGGAGTTATCCACATAGAGATGTTTGGAGAAAAAGAAATAGTTAATACCACCCAGGGACAGGGTCCAGATAGAGAAAAGAGAAGGACGAAAGGCAGTGATGGGAAAGAGGGTGTGCCTGTGGATGAGCCAGTGGGATAGACTGGGAATGAAGCAATCCAGGAAGTGCAGGATTATGAAAAACAAGGGAAGGAAAAGGGCTAAGATTATACAGAGCTATTGAGTTGGACAGGAGCTGGTACAAGGTATTTAAGATTTACCGACCAATTATGTAGAGGTTCGTATAATGTAAGTGCTTGATGGTTGACTATTCACAAATGGAATGGGTTAAAGGTCCTCTGTGTCTCCACCTTTTTATTCCTCCCTTCCCTCTTCCCTCCAGCTCCTATATATTAAAGTTTTAATGTATAAACTAAAAGATATTTAATGTATCTTTTATATGTCTTATGTCTTTGTATGTCTTATAAATGTCTTTTTGTCCAAACATCTCTATGTGGATAACTCCTAAATATATACTAAATATAAATATGTTTATTTACTTGAGCCTAGAACATAAAATTTGAAAGATTTTAAACTAATGGTGGATTTTATTTTTAACCCGTGTATCTGTAGTTCCCAAGTGATTAGGAAGCAGTTTCTAATTTTTCTGTTTGCTTTTACCACAGATAATTGGCCTTTTGAATGTTTTCACACCACAGAAATCCCTAGAAGAATTTCAAGATGTGTAAGTGTGGTAATTAAAAGTTTGCTATCCTAGTACATTTTTCTTGGATTGTTGCTGTACACTTTAGCTGTCATCTTTTTTTACCCATGAAGTTACATAGTCATGGAGCTCATGGATGCAAATCTTTGCCAAGTGATTCAGATGGAGCTAGATCATGAAAGAATGTCCTACCTTCTCTATCAGATGCTGTGTGGAATCAAGCACCTCCACTCTGCCGGAATTATTCATCGGGTTAGTAGAAAAAACTGTCATCATTCTTATCATTGAGATGAAATTCACATAACAAAATTAACCATTTTAAAATGTACAATTCAGCAGCGTTTAGTACATTCACAGGCTTGTGAATGTTGTTGCAACTACCACCTCTATTAAATTCTAAAACATTTTCGTCACTCCAGAAGAAAACCCCACATTCCTTGAGCAGTCCCTCCTCATTCCCTTCTCTCCCTAGCCCCTGGCATCACACTAATCTACTGTCTCTGTCTATTGATTTGTCTGCTCTGGGTATTTCATTATAAATGGAATCTCATGACTAGCTGGCCAAGAGCCCCTGGGAGCCCCAGCTCTCTGCCTCAGGTGCCGGTTCGCTAGGAGAGGCTAAGAGGTGAAACGGTCCTTTCGTCTCGGAACTTGGTGGACGGCTTTGTGTGCTGCTGCTACCTTTTCAAGACAGGCACTTGAGCTATATTCTAAAAAAGTAATAATAAAATTTAAAGGTCACAGTTTGTGACCTTTCGTGTCTGGCTTCTTTTACTTAGCATAATGTTTTCAAGGTTTATCCATGTTGTAGCATGTATCAATAGTTCTCCTTTTTATGACTGAATAATATTATATACTACATTTTGTTTATCCATTTATCCATTGATGGGGCATTTGGATTATTTCTACCTTTCAGCTATTATGGATAGTGCTGCTGTGAAAATTCATGTTCAAATATCTGTTTTCACTCCTTCTGGGTATACACCTGGGAGTGGAATTGCTGGTTCATATGGCAACTCTATAGTTAACTTTTTGAGGGACCATCAAACTGTTTTACACAGTGGCTGCACCATTGTACATCCTCATGAGTGCAGTGTATGAAGTTTCCGTTTCTCTGCATCCTCGTCAGTACATATGATTGGACTTTGATTCTGGCCATCCTAGTGGTTATGAAGTGGTATTTGCTTGTGATTTTGATTTGCATCTCCCTGATGACTAATGATGTTGAGAATCTTTTCATGTGCTTGTTGGCCATTTGTATATCTTTTTGGAGAAATGTGTATTCAAGCCCTTTGTCCATTTTTTCATTGTGTTGTCTTTTTTTTGTTGTAGGTATATACTCCATATACTAGACCCTTATCAGATATATGATTTGTAAATATGTTCTCGTTTTCTGTAGACCGTCTTTTCGCTTTGTTGATAATATCCTTTAATACACAAAAGTTTTTAATTTTCATGAAATCTAGTTTATCAGTCAATGTTTTTCTATTGTTAGTTGTGCTTTTGGTGTCCTATGTAAGAATCCATTGTCAAATCCAAGGTCACGAAGATTTAGCCTCATGTTTTCTTCTAAGAATTTCATAGTTTCAGCTTTTGCATATAGGTCTTTGATTATTAATTTTGAGTTAATTTTTAAATATGGTTTGAGGTAAGGGTCCAACTTCATTCTTTTTTATGTGGAAATCCAATTGTCCTGGCATCATTTGTTAAAGAAACTATACTTTCCCCATTGAATGGTCTTGGCACCCTTCTGGAAAATCAGTTGTCCGTAGACATATGGTTTTCTTTCTGGACTCTTAGTTCTATTTCATTGATCGGTGTGTCTGTCCATATACCAGTACTACATTATTTGGATCACTATAGCTTTGTAGTAAGTTGAAGTGGGAAAGTATGAATTCTCCAACCTTGTTCTTTTTCAGTACTATTTAGACTACTCGGGGCCCCTTGTGATTCTATATAAATTGGAGGGTCAGCTTTTCTGTGTCTACAGAAAAGGCCATTGGAATTCTAATAAGGATTTCATTAAATCTGTAGAGTGCTTTGGGAGTTTTGCCATCTTAACAATATTTAGTATTCCAGTTCATGAATACAGGATGTCTTTCTATTTCTTAAGTTGTTATTAGTCTGCTTCTGTAGTCTAGAGGTCCGTGATCAAGTTGCCAGCAAATTTGATTCCTGCTGAGACCTCTTTTCCTGGCTTGCGGATGACCACCTTCTTGCTGTGTCCTCATATGGCCTTTCCTCTGCATGTGTGGAAAGAGAATGCTCTGGTGTTTCTCTCTTCTTATAAAGACACCAGTTCTATTAGAACAAGACCCCACCCTTATGACCTCATTTTAACCTAAATTACCTTTATAAGGGCCCTATTTCCAAATATAGTCACATTGGGGTTTGGGGCTTCAATACATGAATTGGAAGGGAACACAATCTAGTACATTACATAGGTCTTATTTAACTAATTTCAACAGTGTTGTGTAGTTTTTTGTGTACAAATCTTTCACCTTCTTAGTTTATTCCTAAGTGTTATATTCTTTCAGAAGTTATTATAAATGGAATTGTAATCTTTCCTTTTCAGATGGTTCATTGCTAGTATGTAGAAGCACAACTGATTTTGGTTATGTTGAGTTGTCCTGCAACTTTGCTAAATTTATTAGCTCTAACAGTTTTTTTAATGGATTTTTAAAAATTATTTTCTGTACATAAGATTAAATCATCTGTTCCCTCGTTTTACTTCTTCCTTTCTAATTTGGGTGCTTATTTTTCCTCTTTTCTTGCCTAGCTGCTCTGGCTAGAACTTCCAATAAAATATTGAGTAGAAGTGGTGAAAGTGGGTATCTTTGTCTTATCCCTGAACTTAGGGGAAAGGCTTTCAATATTTCACCATTAACCATTAAGTACGACATTAGCTGTGGGGTTTTCATAAATTTTTTTTTTCTGATTGCAGAAGTTTCCTTATGCGCTGGAGCTTAGTCACATTGTATAGTCAGAGGAAACAGACCCTACAAGACTGCCCTTAATCCAGTCACAAACTTGGAGGCTTTCCCCAAGACCGCCCTCATTTCAGAGCAGCTGGCTACAAATGCAGGGGTCCTCACAACCACCTTCAGGTTTGATAATTCACTAGAATGACTTATAGAACTCTGGAAAGTACTATACTTAACCATTAGTTTCATTTACAATGAAAGGATACAAATTAGAACCAGCCAAAGGAAGACTCTCATAGGGCAAAATCTGGGAGAAGTCCAGACATGGAGCTTTCAGTTGTCGTCTCCTCTCGGTCACAAAGTACGACAATACACATAGAGCATTGCCCCAGAGAAGTTCAACCAAGCCTTTGGTGTCCAGAGTTTTTATTGGGGTTCAGTCACATACAGTCAGTTCTCCCTTATGCATGCAAGATACATTCCAAGACTTGCAGTAGATGCCTGAAGCCACAGATAGTACTGAGATAGTACTGAACCTTATATATCCTATGTTTTTTCCTATACATACACCTGCGATAAAGTTTAACTTATAATTAAGCACAGTAGGAGATTCACAACAATAATAGTAAAATAGAGCAATTATAGCAATATGCTATAAAAAAGTTTTGTGAGCGTGGGCTGTCTGTCAAAATATCTTATTATACTGTTCTCACCCTTCTTGTGATGTGGTAGAGTACAGTGCCTACATGATTAATAAAGTAAGGGTTACTTGAATACAGGCACTGTGATGCTGCCACAGTCTATCTGGTAATCAAGACAGCTACTAAACGACTAACAGGCAGGTAGCATATACCTGGATACACTAGACAAAGGGATTTTTAACATCCTGGTTGGATGGAGCAGGATGGTGTGAGATTTCATCACAGTACTCAGAATGGCACACAATTTAAAACTTTTGAATTGTTTATTTCTGAGATTGTCTATGTAATATTTTCAGACCACAGTTGACTGTGGGTAACCGAAACCACAGAAAGTGAAATCGTGGGTAAGGAAAGGACTGCTGTACTGCTGGCCTGAGTCTCCAGCTCTTCCCGAGGTTCGTACCAATGCCTTTAGTCTCCAGTGCCTCCAGAGGCTGGAGCTGGTATGTGTCCCCAAGCCCCCATCAGAGGTCATGTTAGACTGTCCCGTGGCCAAAGCCCCTAGGCAAACAAAGACAGTCCTATCAGGCAGGACATACTCAGGGCCTAGAGATTACCAGTAGACTTCTCTTTACATAAGATTAATTCTTCAGCACATACCTTCTATTCCTAGTTTAAGTGTTTTCATCATGGAAGTGTGTTAGACTTTGTCAAATGCATTTCTGCATCAAAGGGAATTATCATCTGTATGTTTTTTCTTCAATTAATGTGGTATCATTGATTTTTATATGTTGACATACCCTTCCATTTCTGGGATAAATCATGTTTAGTCATGGTATTATAACCTTTGAATATGCTATTGGGGTTACTTTGCTAGTATTTTGTTGAGAATTTTGGCATCTGTGTTCATAAGTAATACTGATCTGTAGTTTTTTTTTTACAATGTCTTAGTCTGGCTTTGGTATCAGGTAATGCTGGTCTCAGAACAAGTTTAGAAATATTTTCTTTTCTATTTTTTGGAAGACGTTAAGAAGGATTGGTGTTAATTTTTATAGAAATTATTGGTAGATTTTGCCACCGAAGCCATCTGGTACTGGGCTTTTCTTTTTGGGGAGATTTCTGATTATTGATTTACTTTCTTTGCTTCTTATAGTATAGGTCTGTTCAGATTTTCTGTTTCTTGAGTCCGTTTTGATAATATTGTGTCTTTCTAGGAACTTGTCCATTTCATCTAGTTTATCTAATTTGTTGGTGTATAATTGTTCATAGTATTCTCTTATAATCCTTTTTACTTCTGTAAAGTCAGTGGTTATAGCCCCACTTTCATTTCTGATTTTAGTTATTTTTATTTTCTTTCTTATTGTCCTAGTAAGGCTAGCTAAAGGTTTGTCAGTTTTTGTTGATGTTTTCAAAGAAGTGACTTTTGGTTTTGTTGATTTTCTCTATTATTTTTTTATTCTCTATTTTGTTAATCTACACTTTGATCTTTATTTTTTTTCCTCCATCTTCTTGCTTTGAGGCTAGTTTACTCTTCCTGGTTTTTTTGTTTGTTTGTTTGTTTGATTTTTCTTTTTTAAATCTCTTTCTGTTTTCTTAAGATGGAATATTAATTTATTGATTCACAATCTTTTTTTAACATAGGCATTTACAGCTATGAAATTAGCCTCTGAGCTCTGCTTTCTCAGCATTCCCTAAATTTTGGTATGTTGTGTTTTCATTTTCATTTGTCTCAAGGTATTTTCTAATTTCCCTTTGATTTGTTCTTTAATTCATTGGCTGTTTAGAGATGTGTTAACTTCTACAAATTTGTGAATTTTCCAAGCCAGGGAGAGGTGGGTGGAGCAAGAACTACTTTAAACACCAAAAATGTTTCCTATTTTTTTCCAATTTTTTATTGTAGTAAAATAAAATATACGCAACATAAAATTCTACCATCTTAACCATTAGGTATACAGTTCCATGGTATTAAATACATTTGTAATGTTGTGCACCCATCACCACCCTCCATCTCCAGAATTCTTTTTATTTTGTAAAAAAAAATCTCTATATCCATTAAATAATAACCCCCCATTCTCCCTGCCCCTGCAGCTCCTGGCAACCCTCATTCTATTTTCTGTCTGTATGATTTTGATTACTCTAAGTATTTCATATGAGTGGAATTGTGCAATAGTTGCCTTTGTGTGTCTGGCTTATTTCGGTAAGAACTATGTGCTCAGGGTTTATCCATGTTGTATTAATAACACAGCGGTCCCCAACCTTTTTGGCACGAGGGACCAGTTTCATGGAAGACAGTTTTTCCACAGACCAGGAATAGGGGCTGGGGAGTAGGGGGATGGTTTGGGGATGATTTAAGTGCATTACATTTATTGCAGAATCTAATGCCACCACTGATCTGACAGGAGGTGGAGCTCAGGTGGTGATGTGAACCATGAGGAGCAGCTGTAAATACAGATGACATCGCTCGCTCATCTGCCACTCACCTCCTGCCATGTGCTCCAGTTCCTAACAGACCATGGACCAGTACTGGTCCACAGCCTGGGGGTTGGGGACTGCATTTGTAACATATGTCGGAATTTCCTTCCTTTTTTAGCCTGAATAATATTCCATTTATTTATATACCATACTTTGCTTATCTATTCATCAGTGGACACTTGGGTGGCTTCTAATTTTTAGCTATTGTGAAGAATGTTGCTGCGAACATGGTTGTTCAAATATCTCTTTGAGACCATGCTTTCAGTTCATTGGAGTGTGTAGCCAGAAGTAGAACTGCTGGATCACATGGTAATTTTTTTAACTTTTTGAGGAACCGCCACACTGTTTTCCACACCTGCTCTGCTATTTTATGTTCCCACCAGCAGTGCGCAAGGATTCCGATTACTCCTTATTCCTACCTACACTTTTCTGTTTTTCTGATAGATAGTAACCGTCGTAATTGGTGTGAGGTGGTTTCCTATTTTTTTTAAGTTACCTTTTTCTTGATTCTGAGTTTACTTGATTGCTATGAACCTTTGAATATTTTCCAGAATTCTGAAAAAGTTGATTCTGACATTTTTTGCTCTGTTTTCTGGTGTTTCTTTGGAGGCATTTTGTCTGACGTCACTGCCTCTCATCATGTTCTTGGAGAATTGTATTTCGCTGATTTACATGGAGTGGTGTAAAGTTTATTTTTGCTCTAAAATGAAGCAGTATAAAAAATAAGCTGCTATCATTACCAACATATAAACTTGAATAGTCACTGGAGTTGTGTTTTCTATATACATATACAGAAATATTTTGTAATTTTTGCATTCTGTGTTTTTAAACAGCTTTTTTGAGATATGATTCATATACCATATGATTTACTCACTTAAAGTGTACAATTCAGTATTTATTGTATTCAAAGATTGTATACCCATCACCACAATCCATTAGATCATTAAATATGAAATGTCCTATTTCAAATCAAAAGTTCAGTTTATTATATCCCAAACAAGAAGCAGAACAATTAATCAAAGTATGCACCTAAGCTATTGACACAGTTTTGCCATCTTAATGGTAAGCTTGTTTATGCCAGCAGTGAAGAAGCCTGGAGAGTGAGTGGCGATGAAATTGTGGAGGGCGTTTTTCACAGCTTGTTGAGAATTGAATATTTTTCCCACCAGAAGTGGTCCAAAGCCTGGAAGAAGTGGTAGTCAGTTGGTGCAAGGTCTGGTGAATACAGTGGATGACAAGAGTTTCCAAGTTCAGCCTTTGTAGTTTGAGTGGCGTTTGTGCGACATGTGGTCGAATATTGTCTTGCGAGAGGATTGGCCTGTTTCTATTGACCAATCTTGGCTGCTTAGTTGGCAAGCATCCTCATCATTTCATCGACTGGTTGCAGTAGACATCTGCTGTAATTGATTGACCAGGTTTCATGAATCCATAGTGGATAATACCAGCACTGGACCACCAAACAGACACCGTTAGCTTTTTTTGATGAATATTCGGTTTTGGACTGTGTTTTGGCACTTCATCTTTATCCAGCCATTGTGCTGAATGCTCGCGATTGTCAAAAATAATCCATTATTCATCATATGTAACAATATGGTATAGAAATGGTTCGCCTTTATGTCATGACAGCAAAGAAAGGCAAGCTTCAAGACGATTTCTCTTCTGATGCTCATTTAGTTCATATGGAGCCCATCTATCCAGCTTCTTGGCCTTGCTGATTTGTTTCCAGTGGTCCAATATTGTTGGAACAGTAATGTCAAACCTTGCTGCTAACTCACACACAGGTTGAGACGGATTTGCTTCCACTACAGATTTCAGCTCATTATCATCATCTGTGTTGGTCTCAGATTCGCCACATGGCTCATTTTCAGTATTAAAATTACCAGAACAGAACTTCTCAAACCATCCATGTACTGTGTGTTCATTAGCCACATCCTTCCCAAACACTTTGTTGGTATTTCGAGCTGTCTGTGCTGCATTGGTTCCACGACGGAACTCGTATTTGAAAATAACTCAAATTTTTGACTTATCCATGGTTCCACAAAAATTGCTCTAAAAAATGTTGAAAGATAATCACTGGCCAAACTGTGCATTTGAAAGAATGAGGATGTACTTTGACAATACAAATAAAACAAGAAGTGTCAAAATGAAATGTCAGAGATACCAACTGTCTAACTTAGTACTTAAGGAAATCGGACATTTCATACTTAATAATTTTACACCACTTTGTCCTCCTAAAAGAAACCCCAA
>RJWJ010043958.1:0-12372 GCA_004363605.1 Indri indri | reverse complement strand
TGATTCCTCAAATGCCATTTATTGCCCATGTCAAGAAAATGTCAGAGCTGAAAATTTTAAGAACATTACCTAGGAAGTGAAACAAACCTGTCGTCTTTTCCAATACCATTTGATTACAGGATTTGTAAAAAGGGCTATTGTTACTACTATATAAGCATGGAAATATTTAATACTTCCAAAGATAAACATAGAAAGACCTGGATTCTGATCGAGCCTTTCTAAAGGAACTTACTGGGGATACTGGGCCAACTCTATAAGCTGTCTAAGCCCCTGGTTGCTTATCTGTAAAATGTAATCAAACTTACCTACCAGATTTTCCTGGGAATAAATGAGATAACCTGGGTATACCACTTAACTCAGTGTTGGGCACTTTTGTGTAGGAAAAATACTAAAATCCATTCGCAAATATCTGGGCTGGTTACTTGAGTCTGGGATACTCTCCTCACTTTACGAGCTATTCATGCAGATTTGATAATCTATGCTCTAGATATGTCTCTGGAAGAGCAGACCACACGTGACATACAGACATCAGAGTAAGGATGAAAATTACAGGTACCATTTATTGAGCACTTACTGTGTGCCCATCCAGTGCTGGCCACTTCACATATATCATCGTTCGTCCATACCCTTGAACCTATCACCACTAAGTTTCATGGGTCGAGGAGGCTGAGAGTAGGAGAAGCTCTGTGATTCTCACGCTGTCACACAGCTGGTAGGTGACAGCACTGAGATTTGATCCAAGGTCTACATAGCCCACGGCCCATGCTATGAACCTCGAACTACTTCTGATAGACGATGAATCTTCCCAACCTGAGCACAGTGAAGTTTACAAGGCAATCCTCTGCAGTGTTCCATTCGGAGAGGAAAAAAGATCCATCTTCATTAGAATTGGTGCTGCTCAGTTTGATCTAGTTGAGAATTCTATAACTGGGCCCTGTACGGTGGCTCATGCCTGTAATCCCAGCACTCTGGGAGGCCGAGGTGGGAGGATCGTTTGAGCTCAGGAGTTTGAGACCAGCCTGAGCAAGAGCGAGACCCTGGCTCTACTAAAAAAATAGAAAGAAATTAGCTGGACAACTAAAAATATGTAGAAAAAATTAGCCGGGCATGGTGGTGCAGGCCTGTAGTCCCAGCTACTCGGGAGGCTGAGGCAGGAGGATCACCTGAGTCTAGGAGTTTGAGGTTGCTGTGAGCTAGGCTGACGCCACGGCACTCTAGCCCAGGCAACAGAGTGAGACTTTATCTCCAAAAAAAAGAATGCTACAATTGGGGAAATAAATCCCTTCATAATATTCTGCTCAGTGTTTTGACATTGCCTGTGTCATATTAAAGATCTTTTCTATAAAATGTTTACCTTACCATTGAAGACCACTCAAAAATTAATTTTTTCTATGTTCATCAGTTCTGATAAAAGAGAAAGTAAGAAAACCCAATGACCCCAAAAACACGATGATTTTTTCCCTGGTACAGATACCCAATATCCACCTGGTAAGAAGGTGATTCAGTCAAACCCCTGGCCCCTGAAACAGGGACCAGCATTTATTTCCAGACCCCCGCCTGAAATGTCTCCTTTTAAACGTTTCTACATCGATCATCACAGCCACAGTGGAACAGGCAGCCGTCCAGATACTACGGGGAACAATTTTAAATTTTGCTACACATTTTGCTGATTGGCAACATTTATTTAAAGTCCAAATTAATTTCTTTTAGGACAGGATGCCTGGACCCATGCTAATTTTCATGATAGGTCAAAAAATATATTTTTTTATTTAAGCATTTCACCAAAATTGTTACCCTACTGCCATACCTACCAACGTTTTCCCTCTTCCTGTCTTTCACTTCCGGGTAGAAATGCAGTGAGTTGAGGCTCTCTCAGACTCCCTCGCACACTGCTAGAGACAAGGGAACCTCAGAGAGCCATATCCGAAAGCGGAACATAGGAAAATCTCCCCTGCACCCAAATCACTCTACTCCAGGTAAGATAAGAACATTCTTAAAGGGAAGGAGAAGTGATACGGAAAGTTCTGACTGCAAAGTGGGGAAGTTTCTTCACATGCCAAATGGAAAGGAGATCCCAGGACCTCTTCTGTCAAGAGAAGTGGGACCAGACGCCGCCTCTCCCAGGCCCATGCCTGGCCCTGGTGCTAGAAAACACCTGGAAAAGGCCACGATGGCTCCTTTTGGACACTGCCCAGAGGCTCGCCGCCGAAGCAAAGGCGAAATAAAACCCCAAACCCGCAAGCAATAATGACACTGCCTGTAAGAGAGGGTGAGACACGCAGACAAAGTTTATGATTAGAATCCTCTCCAGACAGAAGGCTTTTTAGAGGCCTCTGGGGAGATTTCTGAGGATTGTTAAATACCATTTTTCGAGCAACTGTTTATGGAAGCACATGCTCTTGTGACATCCTTCTGTTTCTTCACCACATAATTAGGAGGCACAAAGAGTAGGATTGTTGGGTACTTTCTCCATTCTGCTATTCCCCCAGCCTCCTGCTGATCAAATTCCTGGTAGGAATTTAGTTATTCGATATCAGTGGAATTTTTGCATAATATCCATTTCTCTTTTTTTTCCATGATACTTGTTCTATATTTTAATGCCCAACACTATAAACTTAAGATCAAGAGAAATTTAAGGAAATCTTATAAATTAGCTTTGCATGCAAGATAAAGCACACAAACTTCCCCCTGAAAACCATAATCAAGACTTGCAAATATTTATCTGCAGCCTTCTCATAACCACTCACGCTAGTGCGGTGACTATACATTCTAATGAGTTTATCTGTATTCCGCACACGCACCGCACGCTCAAAGGACTTTAAAATTTTCATCATCACTTACGAACAAGCCCTGACTCACCAAGATTTACAAGGCAATCAGCGGTTAAGTTAATTGGAATCTAGATTTTCTAACACCTACAGAAAAATCCATGCAGTTCTGGAAAAAAAAAAACAAAATACAGCCAAGGAAGCAAGACTAAATTTAAGCGTGGCATTTCTAAACTAGAGAGAAAAACAGGAAGGGAGAATAATTTTTAAAGAGTTTAACTATGTGTTAGGACGGCATTGTTTCTTTGCCTTTCGCATTTAGGTTGGATGAAGCAATACGGGGTCAGAAAGAGCCTGGCAACTCTGAGAGCTCCAGGGTCTTCTCACGGGTCTGAACCCTCCGGGGGTGGGAAACAGTCGGAACGGTTCTTACCCAACCCCAGGAAAGACAACAGAAAGCGGGGTGTGTGAGGATGGAGCTTAGGGAGAAGGAACTGCATGGGGGGCGGGGGGAGGAAAACATTTTCATTCACGTCTATCTGCCTCGGAAGTCTGGACTTGTACCATCTACAGGGCGCCACTTTCCACTGTGTCCACGTAATTAGGTCAGACTCGTGTGGCCTTGAAACCTCGTGAAGGGATTTGGAGTCTGTCACTGCCGCAGCGAGAGGGCAGGAGAGAAACACGATTCCCAACTGCGCGTGGACTCAGGACCTTTGGCAAAGGCCAGCAGGAAGGGAGAAGAAGAGACGGAGGTCAGAGAGGACTTAGGTAGCAGCCTCTCCGGGACTCTGGAACAACCAGATGGAGGGTTGGGTCGGGGAACACCTCGAGGATGACGTCCGGAAGGACCGTGCTGCCAGTACGGGAAATAAGGTATTAAGGGGAATCAGTTTTGCCAAAGGAGGAATGAGTTGTCAGATCGGCTACGCTTTGGACAGAATACAGTCGAGGAGTTGTCAGGAACACGGGAAGGGAAGTCCAGGTAGCAATTCTAAGGGAACGAAGCCCTGGGGAGAGACTGGGACCGTCAAGAGAGACGTGGGAGCCCTTGGCACGCGGACCTGGAGGTCCTTAGCGCGTAGACAGTGGCTGACATGAAGGGAGGGGTCGGGGCTGTCAAGGGAAGGACGGCAGAGCGGGGCGGGAGGACCCGAGACAGACCGGAGCAAGTGTCCGCACGGGGCAGGGCAGGGTGCGGGCTAAGGAAATAAAGGGGAACTGGAGGCCGTAGCCACAGCCACGATAAACATCAACTCCAAGAGAGGGACCGACCAGGTGTCAGTCACGTGGAAGGCGGCTGCCGGCCGTCAGCGACTCAGAGAGCAGGTTTGACGCAGCGGAGGAGGAGGAAGTCAGACCAGTGAGAGCTTAAGCTGGGGAGAGAGGAAGAGGAGATGGGCGATGTGAGCATGGACCTGTCTGCAACAAGTTTGCACCTACAGAGGAGGATGGAGGCCGTGGAGGCTGCAGGAGGCAGGCAGGTCCGGGAAAGGGGGTGGGAGGTTTGTAGACTGAAGGGCGGGAGCTCAGGGTGAGGTGAGGGATGGGAAAGGCGAGAGAGCCGGGCTGTCCTACGGGCTTGGTTCAGGAGATTCCGGAAGCAAGTGGGACCAGGACAAGGAGGAGGGGCCCTTCCCCCAGGACTGCGGGAAGGAAACCAGGACACAGGCTACGAGGAACGCCCAGGCGAAGAGGACGGACATCGAAGGTGCTCCTGTGAGATGACTGGAAGCCGGACTTCGAATTTATTTTTATTATGCTTTACTGGCGACGATAGCAACCGTATTTTATTTTAAAAAATCTGTCATTCTTAGAGGACTGCATTTAAAAGGCAAATAACAAAAATTGCTTTCTATGAATACACGGACTGTCATAACCCTCCCCCTGTCCTGCAAAACTAATCTGCCCAACCAGACAAAAGATTTACCTTTCTTCAGCTATGCAGACACTGCTCCGGCGGGGAACACAAAACGAACAACACAACAATCTACGTGTGCTCGACAAAGCTAAAATTCTGCATTAGCGAGTCACACGTTTATCATAATATCAGACGGCAAAGACACGTTTGTTGAAATGAGCGTCGAAATTCAAGATCCAATCATTTTAACAAAGAAGAACGTCCGGCTTGCGTCAAAATTGCATACAGGGAGTCTCCTCTTTATAGCAGCAATTCAGCCACTCGCGAGCTAGAATTATGCCACGCGCTGAAGTCGCTGATGGTCTCGCAAATGGTCTCTAAATTCCAGGGAAGTCACAGTCGCAAGGAGGAGACACACAGAGGCGCCTTTCATACATGCAATGTGGTCACCGTCACGGAGAGCTGGACAGGGTGAGGGGACCCACTCCGAGCGCCTGGTGGGGATTCGGCGAGGCGATTGAGCCAGGGCTCCAAGGCTGGCTTAGGTCTGCCTCTGCTCTGAAGACAGAGGGGACACAAAGGCGGTGGCCCTGGGACGTGGGGAGAAGGGGAAGGAAATGAGCCCGGCAGACCGGTGGAAAGAACATGGACTGTGTCCTGGGCGGAATGGAACCAATGGAAGACCTAGAACTCGGAAGAAGCATAATCAGATGTCACCGCCTAGTTTGCTTAAGGCATTGACCAAGCCAATGGCTCACCCGATACCCGGCCATTCACCTCGCCTCTTTTTAGTGCATTTCCACGGGACCTACGGCCGGCCAGTGTTGCCTCATCCCTGCCTTTACAACTTGGAGAGAGAACCTTTGAAGTTCTTTTATTTATTTATTTTTTTTAATGTGGGTATCAGTTTTTTATAACTCTTTGGAGAAGAGTGATATGGTCTGAGAGTTGTCACTGAAGTGTCAAAGAACGACCTAAACGCACGTACTGTTTATGGGTCACTTTTATTTGGTCTGATGTGTGTGTAGCAGCTGCACATCCAGGCACCCTGAGGGGTCCTCGGGGAGCTTAAAACGCCGTCAGCACCAAGCGGGCCGAGTGGGCGCTGTCAGCAGGCTGAGATCCTGCAGCCCTGACAATCTGTCTGTTCAGTGTCAATTTTCAGGGGAGGTTAAGTTCAGCATAAATAAATACGTGACAAGAAAAAGAGGGTGTGTTGGTGCCAGGCTCAGCGCTCTGGTTTTCCCATCGGCTCTGAACCCAACAACTGAAGCCCCCCAAGAGCCTCCCACTTAGTTGGCCCACCTGCCGGCGTGGGGCGTGGAACCTCCCTGGGTGGGTCTCATGGGATCCTGCGTCTTCACCCAGCGAGGCCAGGTGAGGATTTCCTCCAGGGAGCGCCTTGAGAGATCTCTGCTAAATCCTCACCACTTTAAATTTCCAGTGATGTTTTAATACCTCGGAGATTAAAATTGTGCTTGTTCTGCCCACCAGGCCACCCTTATTAGGGATTCTGACCTTCATTTTATTTACACACACACACAGAGCAGCTATAAATTTCTTTAAAAAACACACACACACATTTTAATGTCTTTGCTTGATTTAGGCCTATTTATTGTAAGAAAAAACATGAGTTTAAACTTCCTTGGCTATCTTTTTAAAAAGAGAGCTAGGTTTTCCAAATTATCTCTCCCAAACTTGTAAATTCTAAATATATGAGAGAGTGGAGTTGTATATTTTTAATGTGTTTAAAGTACACTGACTAGTACATGGGGCTCCCTCGTATAACCCTTTTTACAGGGCTTGGCACATATTTTTACATTATCTTTGTTTTTATGGCATTGTTGGCCATGGTGACCGCTTGATGCCTAGTCCTTTCAAATCTAGGCAATTCCTCCATCCTGGTATCGCTGGGATGGGAAAATGAGAACCGCTTTACGACAGCCTGTGTTACGCTACAATTTGCAACACTAGAACACCAGGAAGGTCTGTGTTTATTATGTTTCAAGATTGTCAAGCTGTCGCTAATCAGAGAGGTTCAGAACCCAGAACTATTAATAGATTTGTTTCCCAAGGAAATAGAGATCTATTGTCCTGGAAGAGGCATTAATGATAGTTAAAGCAGAATTCTGTGCAGAATGTCTCCATAGCAGACAGGTTATGCAAAGAGCTCTATTCACCTAGCTGGGTGCCCAACTCCAAATACCTCCCCTTATTCAGGGCAGATTTCCTGGAAAAAGTAGGTCGTGAGGGGAATTTTGAAGAACATGAGTGACATAATTGTATCTCTTGGAAACCTGATCTCTTAGTTACAAAGATGTTCCCCAAGGGCATCGCTGCCAAGGTTATATATTTGGGGGAAGCCGTGTGACCAAGGGGAGAAGCGCTCAGGCTTCAGAGAGTTCAAAGTCAGATGGATTCGAATCCCAACCCAGCCGCTGCTTAAGATACAGGACTTGACTTACCTGAATCTCAGTTTCCTCAACTGAAAATGGGGACAGATAATATAACTTACTTCCTGGGCAGATTCCAATGCCTGGGCATATCAGGGACATGAGAAAAACTAATAGCTAATATTATCGGCTCACTGATGGCAGAGTTAACCATAAAAAAGGTTGGACCTGGGACCTGGACCCTGGCTGTCATCTCTGCGTGTTATAATATTTTCTCAACAGCCACGTGACTAACATCTTACTGTTTTCAGATCTTTGCTCAAATATTACCTCCCTGATAAGGCCTGTACTGACCATTCTGTTTAAAATTAGCCCCTACAATCTCTCATCCCAGCATTTTATGTCCTTATTTATAGCACGTATTGCCTGACATGCTACACAATTTTCTTATTTATTAGTTTTTAAAATTCTTATTCTCTCTAATTACTGTTATTAATATAATATAAGCTTCTCAAGGGCAGGTGTTTTGTCACGGATGGATTTTTTAGCACCTTGTGAATTCTTGATGTTTGATGAATGAATGAAAGAACTTCATGTAGATTTGTTTTGTACAGTGATGCTTCCTCACAGGGCTCACACAGCAGCTTTAAGGTCAGGGCAACGCCGAGCATGTTTGCTAACGGGCGTCCAGAGCCAACGGAGGGCATTCGGCTGGCTCCGACAGGCACACCACGTGGTGTGAGTGACAGAAGCTTTTCTGGGATAGGCTTAAGTATGCACTGCACACTGTCTTGCCTAAAATCCTTCACACGTTAAGCCCATCACGCGGCACAGGGGGAGACGTTTGAACTCGCTATGAAAACGGCAGGAAACTCTCGCTAAATCAACATCGTCATTGGTATGATGTCAATCAGGTTCATAATGTTCAACGGAAACCTGCTTTTTGCAACTTGTGAACAGCTTCCACATCCCCAAACTATTCATGCCTTGTTCAACATCTCACCAAAACCCCAAATATCACTCAAATGGCAATGACTGGAATTTTCATCCACTACAGGGGTTCTTAAATGGAATGGAGAAGCCTCCACAGCAAAAAAGATGCTACGAAGCTCGTGATGCCTTTTAATCCTGACTGCTAAATCTTTAACGTCCACCCCACCCTTCCACGATTAGGGCGTAAATGCCACGAGAGCAAGGACCACGTTCAGATCTTGCCCCCTGCACACTGCCTGGCACCTAACAGGCACACAGCAAATATTTACCGAATGAATGAACTAACTTAGGTAATGCAATACGCATTACAAAGACCCTTTACAAAACCCAGTTGACACAGTTCGAGGACTAGACGTGAAAGACAAAGATTTTGTTCAACAGGATGGGTGACGCTTGGCGGCCATATATATGGACAAAGATCTGACAAGTTTTATTTTTCTCGAGCTTGACGTGAGATGAGAACCAACTGTGCAGTTCGTCTGCTAAATAAGCTAACGCCGTCTCGGCCCAAACTGACAGCTAACAGAAGCAGTGTATCGACAGGGTGAGAAATAACGTTTCCCCTGCAGTTTTTACTGGTCGGATGACACCTAGAAGAGAGTGATACAAATCTAGGTGCGTATTTTAAGAAAAAATCCTGACATGATGGTGAGCAGTCCAGAAACAGAGTCTCATAGGTAATGGTGGAAGGATCCAGGGAGCCTGAGAACATAGCAGGGATAGCCACCCCGAGTGAGAGAGGCATGTGGACCAACATGAGGTCCCCCAGCACCTTGGCCAGCCTCAGCACAGCCACCAGGCTGACCATCCCAGACGCATGAGCAACAAACCCGCGTTTTACACCCCTGGGGTTCTGTGATCGTTTGTTTACATAGTTCAATAGCAACAATAGATAACTGATACAAAGAGAAATAGTGGAAGGTCTTTTTTATTATGTATAAGAGGAAGCAAAATAGTTCTTTTCCCTTAGAAGACGGGAATGGAAGAGTTGATTTGCATGGCTCTCAAAAAGAAAACTTTGTCTTTAGAAAATTGTCGCTTTGTGAGAATTGCAGCCGTCTATCAAACGAATAGGTTTTACTGAATTTGGAGCTTGGAAACCAGCAGAGCCGACCACCCCACCGCAGTTTCACCAGGCCCAGGCTGCTCCATCGGACCTGCCCTGGCCCAATATTGCTGAGCCTGAGAATTCTCTTAGGTCAGGGCTGGGGTCTGTTTTGTTTTTCTATCCCTACACGTTCAGAGAACGGCACAGGATCTAGCAGATGGTAGGTATATGATAAATATTCGGTAAACCAAAACCAGATGGAGCTTGCCAAAACTGGCCTCCGGTCCCTGAATCCGAGAGGAAAAATTGCTGCAATTGGTTCCGGAATCTTTAATTAGAGGTCACCACCAGGCACCATGAAGTCTGGTCCACGGACACCAGCATCCCCTGGGAACCCTGAGGTCAGCCCAATCCTCCATCCTTCGGTCCCCATCATTCGGAGTCACCACTTCCTTTCTTTTAATTGCCGGCAGAAGGGCTCTCACGTTCTTCACCAGGTACACGGGGACTCTCAAGACTTGGTCCGTATCTACCTACCCTCCTCATCTCTCACCACGCCCACCTCACGCTTGAGGTCTAGTGGTCGCTTTGCATATTGTTCTCCACATTTCCGTGCCTTCCCTCAGGCTGTTGCATCTGCCAGGAACACATACACCACCTTTTTCCTTCAGCCTGCTGAACTCAATTATCCTTCAAGATTCAGATCAGGTGTTATCTTCTGTAGGCAGCTTTCTCCAAATTCTCAAGTGGGCTCTATATTCCCACAGCACTTGGTGAATATTTCCATCTTAACACCTACCCTGCTAAAGTAGGAAATTGCCGACCCCACGAGACGGTCAGTTCTTCAAGGGTAGAGACCACGTCATTCATGGCGGAAACCCCAAATGTTCAGCGGCGGACACAGGAGACATTCGCATGATAACAGAACTAAACTGGGGTCAGACAGCCGCCCAACGCTAGGAGGGAATCACTCAGAGACCAGCCAGTCCTCGGTCCGGAAGGGAGAGAAGACATTCTTGTATCGCCTGCAAGCCTGATTACACGCGAGGCACCTATGGTCACTTTGACCCCACAATTACATAATTTTACAAATCTCCATTCACATTCTGGGAATTGGAATAGGAATTAAACATACATACACTTTGCACTTTTAGTTTTTAAACAGCTCACCTCAAAGAATAAAAATTCTTGAGGAGACAACTTTATATATTACTTCCATGAGCCAGGAAGCTGAACTTTCGGTCATAATTCTTAAAGTCTGTCTTACCTCTGATTACATAAAGCTTTAAAAGTATCGCAATTAAACAATAAGGACATAAAATGCAGAGTCTAGCAGAAAAGCAAACAGATATAAGCAAATATGTAAAAAAAGCTATTTCATTTAAGCTCCTGAAAAAAGGACAGCGTTAATAAAGAACAGGCTGAGTGTCCAGCAGATGTAGAAGTAGGGCGATTTGAATATTTTGTGCCACAAAAATTTAAAATATTCATGTTTATAATTTCTACAGACTGCTGAGAATAAACAGTCTACAAACTAGGAGAACAAGAAACAAGGGAAAAGGAAAAGTCACTGATTCCAAAAGGACAAGAGCTGGTTAGGAAAGGCTTCAAGAGCAAAGTGACGGCATTTATGTTGGGCCTTGGGCTCGTGGTTCCAGCCTTCTGGAACATTCTTCCTCTCAGGTGGATCCTGATGCAAGCTTAGCAGATGCCATGTTTTAAAGATCAGTATAGAGAGAGATAAAGGATGAATTATATGCCTGTAAGAGGACATTTCTTCCTTTAACAAACTCTTCACATAGCTCAGGAACACACAGAAAGTCTTTCCACTATCACAGGAGTTGGCCAACTTTTTCCTAAAGGGCCGAACAGTACCTATTTTGGGGTTTGTGGACCATATGTTTTCTGTTGTAACCACTGCCACTGTAGTATGAAAGTAGCCACAGATATTACGCAAGTGAATGAGCATGGCTATATTCCAGTAAAACTCTATTTACAGACGTTGAAATCAGAATTTCACTTATTTTCCATGTGTTACCAAATATCCTTTCAATTTTTTCCAACCATTTAAAGATATAAAAGCCATTCTTAGCCCACAGACCACGAACAAAAAAGAGCAGGCTGCTTGCCACCCTCCGCTGTACGTGAACACTGATTTCATCTCACGTCCGCACCTTCCTACAGCCCAACGCCAGCAAAACAACCTGCCCTTGGCAGATTCTCAGTACTGGCCATTTTGATTTGATAAAAGTAACTTTCAATTTCATAATACAGCAGAATAAAGAAAAGCAAGCCTCACTAGGGCTACTTTGTCCCAAGCAACCACCTTAGGAAATTTCAAGGATCAAACACAGCTTTGAATGGTTGCTAATGATTTTGGCAATAGAAGGCAAGACTGTTATAAATATCCATAATTATGAAAATTCAGCTAAACTCATGAGCTCTGTAGAGAGTGCTGCAGGGATGGAAGACACATTATTTCTCTTCACAAGTCATCTGTATTCACATCTATTTACACGGCCGGCCTGAAAATGACTTTAATAACTTACTTATCTCGAAGGGCAGCAATTTCCTACCATGGAGGTAGAAAGAAGAAACATTCTGAATTTTTGGAATCAAAGAGTTAGTTTCCTATACGAATACCTATAAAAGGAATTTTTTTAAAACCTAAGAATAGCTTTCTTCCTCATGAGAAATTAATATGATTATGCCTCAGGGAAGTTGAAAGCTTTATAATTAATCATATTTCCCTTTTTGCTGTGGCTGCCAGGAAACTCAAGAGTCAAGTATGTGCCCCAATTATAAAAATTATATGATATTTATTTTTTTGTTATACTGATGTTTTCCATGGTCAAAACTTTTATTTTTCCCCAACTATATCTTTCTATTTTTATATGATGTTTCAAGTCCTTTGTAGAATAAAAAGTGGTACCAATTAACTAACTCTCTAATCTTAGTAGTTCTCTAATCTTGCATTGTTACTCAATACTTAATACTTACAGTTTTACCCAGAAACACCGTAAACCATGTTAGCCATATACTCATGTTAAGATGAGCCAAAGCATTTCTTTCAAATATCCTGTTTTTCAAGGTTGTCTTCACCTCTCCATATGTTTCTATTCTTCATCTGGCTGTTAGTTTTTGTTGCCATGGCACTGAATATTTACACAAACAATAAAAAGCAAGGGAACAATTCCTGCCCAATTCTTGTCAACTATTACTTAGAATTTCAGGCCAAGTGGTGTGTGATTGATTCCAACTTGATGTGCCCAGAGATGGTGAGATGAGACGGCCTTGAGTCATTTATTC
>RJWJ010043957.1:0-12376 GCA_004363605.1 Indri indri | reverse complement strand
GACTAGAATAGGATTAATTCGTGAGAATCCCCCTGGACGCAAAGAGATACCTTGTGCAACTGTGTTTTTATATTCACCTCCCACCTCGCACCTTCCTCATCTGTCTTGCTCAGCTTGGGCTACTATAACAAAGCACCGTAAAGTGGGAGACTTTAGGAACAACAGAAATTTACTTCTCACAGCTCTGGAGGCTGGAAATTGGAGATGAAGGTGTGGTAGATTCAGTGTCTGGGGAGGGCCTGCCTCTGGCTCTGGGATGTCACTTTCTCGCTGTGTCCCCTTGTGGTTCATGGGGACAATGAGCTCCCTTGTGCCTCTTTTATAAGGGGCACTGTCTTGGTCCATTTTGCGATGCTATGAAGGAATGCATGAGGCTGGGTAATTTATTAAAAAAAAGTTTAATTGGCTCCCTGTTCTGGCTGGCTGGGAAGTTTGAGATTGGGCATCTGCGTCTGGGAGGGCCTCAGGCTGCTTCCGCTCATGGCGGGAGGTAAAGGGGAGCCGGGGTGTGCAGCGATCACGTGGCAAGAGCAGCAGCAAGAGAGAGCCGGAGGGGTGAGCCGGGCTTTGTATAGCAACTAGCTCCGGAGGAAACTAGAGTAGAGTGAGAACTCGCTCACCCCCGAGGGAGGGTATTAATCGATCTATGGCTCAAAACACCTTGGGCCGGGCGCGGTGGCTCACGCCTGTAATCCTAGCACTCTGGGAGGCCGAGGCGGGTGGATCGTTCTGAGCTCAGGAGTTCGAGACCAGCCTGAGCAAGAGCGAGACCCCGTCTCTACCAAAAATAGAAAGAAAATTAATTGGACAGCTAAAAATATATATATAGAAAAAATTAGCCGGGCATGGTGGCGCATGCCTGTAATCCCAGCTACTCGGGAGGCTGAGACAGTAGGATTGCTCGAGCCCAGGAGTTTGAGGTTGCTGTGAGCTAAGCTGACGCCACGGCACTCGCCCCAGGCAAGAGAGTGAGACTCTGTCTCAAAAAAAAAAAAAAAAAAAAAAAAAAACCACCTCCAACTAGGTCCCACCTCCCACACTGGGGATGACATTTCAACATGAGGTTTGGAGGGAACAAACATCCAAACCGTAGCAGGCACTGATCCCACTCAGGGGGTCTCCACCCTCATGACCTAATCACCCCCCCAAAGCCTCACCTCTTAATCCCATTCCACTGGGGGTTAGGTTTAAGCATGCATTCTGGGGGGACACCAACATCCAGACTATAGCGCCACCTCAGTAAATGTCCCACGGGTCACTCGGTTGCTCAGGCCCAACACTGAGGGGCTCTGCCCTACCCCTCCTCCCTCCCACCAGCACGCGATCATCCGGGAGCCCCATCAGCCCTGCCGTCAACAGCCACCCGTCCCCTGCTGCCATCCCCACCACTGTCACCCTTGCCTTGGCCAACATCCTCGCTCTCCTGGACGATTCCAGAGCTGCCTCCATCAGACGTTGTGCCGCATGCCCTCGCTTAACCCGCCAGGGAATCTCACTGCTCCGGGGATAAGCCCCGCACACCTGGTCATGGCCGCGCTGGCCCTGTGCCATCAGATCCAGTGCCCCCTCTCTCTGCCCTTGTCCAGCAGGCGCGAGCCACACTGCCCTCGGTGCTGCTCGCACCTCGGAGCCTCCGAACGCCCGGCCTCCAACCCAGAGCTCTCCTCAGACCCCTGCGGGCCCCCGTCTCCTTCTCCTCTGTGTCTGCCCCGTACGTGCGCCTCCTCTCCGAGCCCTCCCCGACCACGCCACACCTGCGCTCCTCTGCCCCGCCGTCTGCTGTCCTTGTTTGACTTCTCTTCTCTGTACTTGTCCCACCTGAAATTAGGTCATTCGTTTGCCCTTTTGCTTGTTCGCTGTCTGCCTCCTCCACTGGAACGTAAGCTTCCAAGGGTCAGGGGCTGTGCCTATTTCGTTAGGCTAGACATGCAGTCATGCCCAATAGGTATGTGATGAATGTAAGAAAGAAGGAACTGGGTGATGCGATTGTGTCTGCAATGTCTGCGTGACCACGTGGTGGGCTTATGGTGGTTGTGGTGGTGCTGGCTGTAGGCTATAAGCGAATTTGGGACAGGGAGCCTAAAAAATTTTCTCGAACTTCAGCAAGCAAAGCATCAACTATGGAACTTGTTTTAAAAAATGCAAATTCTTTAGCACTATCCCCAGAGATACATCAGGAATAAGGCCTAGGAATTAATATGTTTCTTAAGACGCTCAGGTTTTTCTTGTTGCAGAAGGTTGCAGACCACCCTTTCAGGAGACTTTTTTTTTTTTTTTTTTAGGGATGGGGGTCTGGCTATGTTGCCTAGGCTGGTCTTGAACTCCTGGTCTCAAGTCATCCTCCCACCCCAGGCTCCCAAAGTGCTGGGATTATAGGGGTGGGCCACTACACCCGGTCCTCAGGAGATTTTTGCTCTAGAGCTGCGCTACCCAATACAGTGGCTTCTGAGCCTGTGAAATGTGGCTCCGCTGAACTGAGATGTGCTGTAAATGTAAAATGCATGCTGGATGTTGAAGACTTAATACAGAAAAAGGAAAACAGAATGAAAAGCATCTCATTAATAATGTTTTTATATTAATTACACATTAAAATGGTAATCACTGTGGATACAATGTTAAATAAAATTCATTATTAGAATTTCTCTCATGTGTTTCCTTGTACTTTTAATGTGGCTACTAGAAAAATTCAAATGACATGTGTGGCTCGAATCATATTCCTGTAGGACAGTGTTGATCTGTAAGTCCCATGGCAGCGGGCAGGGCCTCACAGCTGAAATAAAGGCCGACCTCTTTCCAAGCACTCATCTTTAGGTATGATTTCTTGAAGGCAATATTGCAAAATGTGCCAATGAAAGTTACCACAAGCAATAAACCGATCCTGCCTAAATCCGGAAAATAGTTCTCTGAAGCTTGTTACCATATGATCATGAGAGTGTTTCATCAAGTATTTCTGATCACAGATGTGGCACATTATTAAAATATCATTTTAACAGTCACCCTAGAGGCTAGGGTTATCTGAATATGGAGAGAGAAACAGCTTGTGGAGCTATTGTATAAATGAAATTACTAGAAAGCAATGCACTCAATTGCATATTGGCTCGGGGGGTTATTTTTATTGAAATGTTTAGAGAGGAGTTTCTGTTCATTTCTGCAGAATTGCTCTCCAAATTAAAAATTTGGCTTGACACACTAATAGACCACAGTCCCAAGAGAAGTTTATCTTCCTTTTTTCTTGTTATCCTTGCTAAGCACTTAGATGCCATGCTGATAGGTAGCACATACTGTCTGTATGAAGCGTATTTATTAAAATTGACTGCAGCTCTGCAAATTGGCACACTCTTACTTGGCCTAAAAGAAATTAGGACATGCTTCAAGAAAATCAGGTGGTCTATCTAAGGAAAGGCAACAACTCTGCCTTTCTTTTGATAATTTTTAGAAACAAATTTTAATGGAAATTGACCTTAATAAGTTGAAAAAGTTGCTGCAAAATGGACTTGCTATGAAGTCCCACTGCGTAAACATAATGAAATATAGGCCTTCTCAGAATTTAAACTAATAAACAGCCACTCAGCCAGTCAACAAGAGGACAAAAGAATGAGCATTTATTTGATGCACGATTACTTAGTTTAGCGCATATACGTTTGGGCCTCAACATCAGTGCTATAGCAACCAGAATGTGGCCGCGGCAACTGTCTGGAAATTTCTATTCTTACCTGCAGCCAGGAGGCCATGGCCCACCAATCACATAATCTCTCCCTGCTATGGTGTGAATGTTTGTGTCCCCCCAAAATCCGTATGTGGAAATCCCAACACCCAACGGGTGGTATTAGGAGGTGGGGCCTTTTGAGAGGCAATTGGGTCATAAAGACACAGTCCTCGTGAATGGGATTAGTGTCCTTGTAAAATAGGCCCAAGGGGAGCCCATTTGCTCCTCCTACCGAGTGAGGACACAGTGAGATGCACCATCTATGCACCAGGACGCAGGCCTCGCTGGACGCTCAATCTGCCCGTGCACCTGTCTGGACTTGCAGCCTCTAGAATTGTGAGCAATGAAGTGCTGCTGTCTATAAGCCACGCAATCTGTGGTATTTTGTTACGGCAGCCTGAATGACTAAAACACTCCCCAGCTATCGTTAAACTTACCAGTGCATCGGCCAGTGATGTATTAAAAGGGTGCTGGCTGCTGTGGTTGACGCCATATGGCTGCATGATTCTTGTAATTTCAGCTTCAGAAGAAGGCCAGGAAAGGGGTCAGGAGAAAGCGTGTGCGCGTGTGCAGTGGGTGCCTGCTGAAAGAAAAAGAGCTACAGTGACCTTCTGTGATTCATCCTTTCCACCTCCCTTTCAAGCACCTGGGTTAATGGGGACCACGCTAGTGCCTGAACCTCACCTCATTGTTTCAAAGCCCCTCCTTTTGCGAGTTCCCTGCCTTCGTTCCTCCCATGTGGCGGAGCTATTGGTGAGAAATTAAATGGGGGAGGTCAGGCAGAGAAAAGAAGTGGGTTGTTTGTATGTTGAGAGTGGCTTGTGTACTTTTCTAGAATGTTCCACTTTACCTCAGTGAAGGATTCCCAACTGGTATGTTACCATGAAACCAGGCAAATAAAATGCTGAGCATAGGGCCTGGCCTTGAGGAAATACTAATAAAAAGAAACAAAAAGACAAAGAAAAAGGAAAAAAAAAAAAAAAGGAGCCATTATTTATTAGTCTTCCCTGCCCCCATGCTTATTACTCTTTTTAAGCTTTTCCTTGTTCCGTTGAAGCCTTTTAAAGCATGGCATCAGAAATCTCCATCACTGAGAGAACATTCGGTGTTTGGGATCACGCAGATCAGAGGAAGGAGAAGGAAATGCCATTGAGGAGAGGCAGGAAATAAAGAGGAGAAAAAAAAATCAATGTAAAATGAAAATGTTACAGAGGCACTTTAAAGCATATGAGAAGCACAGAATTCACTGTCGATGGTTGTTTGTGTCCAAAGCGCTGTGCTGCACCCGGAGGGATAAACACCGGTGTGACAGAGGGTCCTTGTCACTACGAGGCTCCCTTTTATTTGAGAATCAAGAAAGCTGGTGGTGTGATTCAGTCTGAGCCTGAAAGCCTCAGAACCAGGGGTGTGAGGGGTGGTGGCATGGCGGCATGGTGTAAGTGCTAGATGGGTCCAGAGGCTCAAAAACCAGGAGCTCAATGTCCAAAGGTAGGAGAAGATGGACATCCCAGCTCAGAGGGAGGGAGAGTAAATTCTCCTCAATGGATTAGGTGATGCCAGTCCATGACGGAGAGCAGAAGCTTCTTAGTCTACTGATTCAAATTCTAATGTATTCTGGAAACATTCTCAAAAACTAAGAAATAGTGTTTTGCCAACTATCTGGGCATCCCTTAGTCCAATCAGGTTGACATAAAATTAATCATCACATATGTCTTATCTCATTTAATTCTCTAATAACACAATTAAGTGGATAATATTAACTTCTTTGTTTTACAGGTGAGGACATTTGCCCAAGGTCAAAGAGCTAAGAAGTAGCGTATCTGGGACCCTAATTCAAATCTATTTTATCTTAAAGCTGTTGTGAACTGACTTTGGCAAATAGGTCCATGCACAGCTCTTGAGTTCCTTTGGGTATATGATGGCACTGAGATGTTTAAGGTGGGTCCTTAAACAAGAGTTAGCTGTGTCTAAACCTTGTTATTAAGAATGCAATTCTCAGCCAAAATTCTACCACAAATACAAACCTTTTTAAAAACAAACATTCCTTTAGAAAGCAGATCCAGGACAGTTCATGCAAGTGTGAGCTTGATGGATTCCACCTCTTGAAGGAGAAACAACAATATTCCAGGTAGGACTCTGATACCCTGGACTTAGCATAGGTAACCAGAAATCCTCCTAGCTAGTGGCTGGTCACAGGACTGTCTACGGTTGGATCCATTGTGCCGTTCCTAGGGGCATGGCCATGGGCCTTAGTAGATTCCTACAGCCTGTTCAGGCACACAGATTGCAGCAGGTGGGGGAGCTAGGGGGAGACTTTGAAAATATTTTACTCAGTTGTCCAAACTCGAATACCTTAATTTTACCATTGAGAGCCTAATTTTTGGTATTCATCATACTGACTCTCATATCACCAATCAAAACCAGTTTCTGACACTATGCTAATTTTCAAAGCCTCTGATGACTGAGATCTGAAGAGCTCAAGTTTTTCTGGTGCAATACCAGCTGACCAGCCCTGGAGGGTGAAATTTCTACTAGAACAACCATGTGCCCCTAGAGTTGAGGCTTCAACAAATACAAACTGGTGATTCGATTTTCAACGTTGAACTATTTTGAAGTAAATTATGGATATTGTTAGAAAACCCAAAAGTAAGTAAATCTATACTCTTACCTGTTACTCCATAAAACCTGTAATACAGATTGTTCCTTTTATTATAATTGATACAGACAAACTATAAAATACACATATTATTCTTTTTGACCAGGGAATCTTAAACTCATAGCCCAAGCAGGAAAAAAAAACCCAGCTCAGAATGATCAAGCTTCATTACAAGCCAGGTATTGTGCTTAGATACAACTGTTCATTTAATCTTTAACACAAACCTATGAGCCAGGTACCATTATCACACACCGATTTTACAGAGGTGGAAATTGAGCCTCAGAGAGAGCGAGTAATTTCAGCCCAAATCACACTGATAGGAACTGATAGTTATGGAATGGGGTCTGGACCTCAGGGCTGAAGAGGCTCCACAACCTTGAAATTGCTGTCAGGGTTGTGTTTGGGTGGACACCCACGTTGTTCATGTTGTTTCCGCCGGGGTGGGGCAGGAGGGTTGTGGTAAGGTCCCTGTGACTGTTGTCAGACTCTCGAGGGCTTTCAGCACCCCTGTCTAACCGGCTCCCTCGGAATCCAGATGCTCTGCCTGACAGCTGCCTGTCCTTAGTCACCCTCCTAATGGGAGCTCATAGCAGGATGTTTCATTTCCTCTTCCGCAGACAGGCTTATTGAACTGGGTCTTCTAATCTAAAAACACAGCAACATTGTCCTAATTTATGGAAAACATGTCAGGTAAGAAAAATCACATTCATAAGAAGTCAATTGATCCTGTGCATTTGTCATTTATTTTTCCGAATTTTCCAATTGAGAACTAGACCCAAAGAGAACAGAATGCGCACTGTGAAAAATAAAAATACAGGTCTTTTTCCTGTTCATTTGCTAAAAAAAATGACTTTTTTTTTGAAACCGAGTCTCACTCTGTTGCCCAGGCTAGAGTGCAGTGGCATCATCACAGCTCTCTGCAACCTCAGACTCCTGGCTCAAGCAATTCTCCTGCCTCAGCTTCCCAAGTAGCTGGGACTACGGGTGCATGCCATGACACCTGGCTAATTTTTTCCATTTTTAGTAGAGACCAGGTCTGGCTCTTCCTCAGGCTGGTCTTGAACTCCTGAGCTCAAGCAATCCTCCTACCTCAGCCTCCCAGAGTGCTTGGATTACAGGTGTGAGCCACCACACCCGCCAAAGAAATATGACTTTAAGGAATTTTCCTGATAATGCTCTTACAAGCTTTCAAGACTTGTAGGTAATTTCTAACTCTATGGTCCTTCGCTATTTGAAAAAATAAACAACTCCCATATGGTTTTCACCAAAGCAAAAATGATCTTGTTTCCTTTGGCTTTGGCGTGGTGTGGACAGAAAAGATAACAGAAATATCTTACTGGTGCTAAAGCAAACTGACTTGGAAAAGAAGACTATGTGAGATGAGGAAGTGGACATTTTTTTGAAATATTTTTTCCTTCTGTCTTCCTTCTGAGGTACCTTAAATTTTAATGGAATGGCATTTCAAGAATTAATACAAAAAGAAAATATATGGTTTTTCTTATCCCTTCTCTACTCAAGTTACACACATTTATCTTAAAAATTGTTTGAAATTTCTACAGAAAAAGGTATCTAAATTTTGCAATAAATTGAAACATATTTCACCTACACACGTCCAGAAATCCACCACTTTAAGTACTGCTCAGTCCATATTTTAAAATTAGGCTAAAACAAGCAAATGCCTGATTTGCCCTTTGAGGATCACGTGCCCCTTCTATAAAGAGTTCCCATGAGTACCACGGCTTTGCTCAACATTGTTTGAAGATTGGTTATATCACATAAAAATTCATGAGCTTCCCACTATAATGCTTGGGTGTGCAGAACTGAGAAGTATTTTGGGTTACTATATCAGAACTGGGGAAGAAATTGGTGTGGATATTGATTTTTCCAAAGCCTCAACATTTGAAATGCAAAACTTCTTTTTATCTGGTTACTTCTGGGGAAATAGCAGCTGGAAGCTAATGAATGGGAAGCAACGCCAAGACAGACCAGCTCCGCGGTGGCCTCACCCACTCTACCACCCGTCCTGGAGGGTGCTTAATCTCAAAGCTGAGCATCTAGGAAAAGCCTCCTCTTAGCGGGGTGCCAGTGTGCTCTGGGGGACATTCCTCAGAGGTCGTCATGCTCATATATTGATTCTTTGCATCCTCTTGCCTGATCCCCAACTTCCTTGGCTCTCCCATCCCCCACATGTGTGAACCACAGCAACGAAGACATTCCGGGCCAGAGAACTGATACTGTTCAGCAAGAGGCACTTTTAACATGAATAGCTCCCTCTCCCTGCCTGGTGCATTTACACTCCGCTATGCCCATTTGCCTTTATTTCTACTCTAAATATTTCTTTTGAGTTTTCTCTAGTCTCCCCAACTAAATTGTAAATTCCATGAGGATAGAGTTAGTCTTAAATTTCCATTGTATATTTTCTGCAACAAGCAGAGTGCTGTGAATATAGCAGATGATGAGTACTGATGGATTAATTCCTTCTTCTGATGTTGCAGAAACTTTTGTGGTTGCTGTATTTTTTTCTAGTAGATAGAAAGCTTCATGAGGACAGGAACTACCACAGAAGCTAGTACAGGAACTAGGGCAGGAACTATTCATCATTTTTGCATCTCACTCAACGACCATTTATTTTATTGTTCAGAGTAAATGCTCAATAATTTTCCTGGAGAGACTGAATTACCCCTAGAGAATTTGAATTATCCCTGGTGATACTTTAGTGGATTATCAGTAAAAGGACCAAGTTGTGTGAAAGCATCACTAGAACAATTTATACTATTTGAAAATGGGCATGGGGTGGTATTTAGATTTTCTTCCTGGCCTGGGAGAATTTACCTGGCATGGTTTGATCACTTCTTTCCTTTTTGAAATACTTTCTTCTTTTGGCTTCTTGCTTTCTTTCTATGCCATCCTCTGTTGCTGGCTCCTTCCTGCTGTGGGATGGACAGGGTATGTCCTCACCAGAACTCATGTTGAAGTTTGACCCCCAGTGTGGTGGTACAGGGAGGTAGGACCTCTTGGGGGGTGTGTGGGTCATGGGTGCAGATCCCTCATGAATGGCTTGATAGCGAGAGAGTTCTTGCTCTCCCTAGACTGGATTCATTCTCTTGGGAGTAGATTTGTTCTTACTGTGAAAGTGGGTTGTTATAAAACCAGGAGGCCATTGGATTTTGCCTCTTCTCAGGAAAGCCCTTGTCAGAAGCCAAGCAGACATGAGTGCCATGCTTCCTGTACTTTCCAGCCTGTAGAACCACCAGTAAATGCACTTCTTCCGTTAATAACATACCCAGCCTCAGGTATTCCGTTATAGCAACACAAAATGGACTAAGGAGTGGTCCCAGGAAGTGGGGTGCTGCTGTACAGACACTTGGAAGTGTGGAGGTGGCTTAGAACTGGGTCACAGGGCAGAGGCCGGAAGAGTTTGTGGGAGCAGGCTAGAGAAAGATTGTTCCTGCGAACAGCACAGAGCATTAAGAGTGATTCTGGTGAGGGCTCAGAACAAGACAAAAAGATGAAGGAAAGTTTGGAAATTCTTAGAGATTCGTTAAGAGGTCATGGCCAGAATGCTGATGGAAATACGGACAGCAAAGGCCATTCTGATGAGATCTTAGATGAAAACGAGGGACTTACTGGGAGTGGAGTACGAGGTATCCTTGTTATGGGATCCCTCCCAAATGGCTTAGTACCCTTCTGAGGCAGTGAATGAGTTCTCACCCTTGCAAGACCGGATTAGGTCCTGTAGGAAGAGATTAGTTCCCAAGAGAGTGGGTTGTTACAAAGCAGGGACGCCCCTGGGTCCTGTCCCTTTGTGCAGCTTGCAGAACCAAGAGCTAAATATGCTTCTTTTCTTTATAAATTACCCAGACTCGGGCTTTCTGTTATAGCAATGCAAAATGGACTAAGGCACAGTCCAGCCTCCCAGAGACGGCAGCTCAGGCCTGCTGTACAGATGTCTCGCACATCTGCAGATTCCTGAGTGATCTTCTTCACGGCAGCAATTTCTAAAATTTGGTCTCCTGCAAAAGAGACCTCTTTCTTGACCTCCAGACTGCAACATCCAATTGCCTTCATTCCCACTTAATACATCCAAAACACAATCCCCGATTCTCCACGCCCTCGATCGCTTTCTCTCGTAGTGGGCCAGTCTCGGTGAATGGCAGCTGTTCCAATGGCTCAGGGTGAAGCCCTGGGATTGGCTGTGACCCCTCTTCTCTCACACTGCACATCTCATCCTCAGCAAATCCTGTCTGTTTTACCTCTAAAAGATGTTTTTAAAACCTGACCATTCTCACCACCCAACCTTGTGCTAAGCTCGCACCAGCACTGCAACCCGAGGGAAGAGACCTTTGTCTGTTTTGCTTGTTGCTTTATCTTTAGTTTCTAGAGACAGTAGGTGCTTAGTAGTTATTTAACGAGTGAATCTCTTGCCTAGATGATTGCAGTAATCCTCCAACTCTGGGTTCCCAGCCTTAGCACTCTTGACATCTTGGGCTGTGTGACTCTTTGTGGAGGGGCTGTCCTGTGCATTGTGGGGTACTTAGTGGCATCCCTGGTCTCTCCCACCAGATGCCAGCAGCACCCCTAGCCCCAGAGTTAAGACAACCAAAAATGTCTCCAGGCATTGCCAAGTGTCCACTAGGGGTTACAACCACCGCCATAGCTGGTCTTCTATTTTCAGGCTCATGCCTGCATAGTCTCTGTGCGGCCAGAGTGATGCTCTACACGTATAGTCAAACCATGGCTTCCTGTCGACTCAGAGTAAATGCAAGCACCTTACAGTGCTCGTACCACCTTCCCTTTCTCCTCTGACTGCGTGCCTCCCCACTGCTCCTCTGTCTCAGGCCCACCCCCGGCTCATCCTCTGGACACTCCAGACACGTTCCTGCCTCGGGGCCTCTACACTTGCTGTCCCCTCTGCTGGGAACACCCTAGTCCAGGACATGGATCAGACAGGCTGTGCCTCACCACCTCCTGTAAAGCAGCATCCTTCTCCTGTCCTCCACACTCCACGTCCCCTACCTTGCCACCCCTTGACAGGGTGCCAAGAGTGGCTCCTGGCGGGGCATCAGGGCTCACTAAACGTCTGTCGAGTGAGTGACACAAGGACAGGAGGGTGCACGCAGGCAATAGTGTCTACTGAGGGCTTCACTGGCTTCCCGCATCTTCTGTCTTCGCCTGTCTCTTAATTCTCAGCAAGTCACAGTTGGTCCTGTTTCCTCCTGACACTGAACGTCTTACCAGAACTCAACAAATAGTATCAAAGAAACCAACATAAACCACCAAAGCCTCACAGAGAATATCTTCCAGAAAGCAGTGTGAACCGTCCCTGTTATGAGCCAGGGTTTGGGCTCTGCTTGGAGTCAGCAGTGCAGCCGAGTGATCAGGGCTTAGCGTTTGGAGTTGGCCGTAGGGCGCAGACCCTGACTTCATCCCTCACCCTGCTTGGTCACGGGGCGGGTTACCTTTCCCGTCTGGGCTTCATGCCCACATCTGTGAATGGGACGATAAGATGACAGAATTCGCACGGCTATCGTGAGGATTCCGAGAACTCTGCATGAGGAGCGCGTGGGTGTGCAGAAGCCCCGGTCGGTGTCTGCTGTGATTGCTGTTAGTTGCACGTGTGCTGTCTTCAGAGGATCTGATGCCTGGTGATGTAATGAAGTTTGGAAGTTTCTGCAGCAGATTAATTCATTCCTGGTTCATTGACAGCTTCCCATGTGCCACCTGCTGTTCCAAGGACTGGGGATGTGGGCTGAATAGGACAGCTAGGAGGTTACATTCTATTTTGAGGACACAGACAATAAACAAATAAACGAAAACTTGTCAGGTGACGGTCAGCGCTGTGACTGCAATGAAACGGGAGCTGAGATGGCGGCGGGGGTGGGGGGGAGTTGCATGGGTTTGCTCTGAAAGGCCACTTTTAAGTTGTTCCTGGAAGGGTGAGAAGGCAGCAGCCAGGCAAACGCATGCAGCAGGAATCTTCCAGGCCCAGTGACCAGCCAACGCGGAGCCCCGAG
>RJWJ010043956.1:0-12371 GCA_004363605.1 Indri indri | reverse complement strand
AAGAAACTTGATCTAATTGACATTTATAAAAATCCATTCAACAAAAGCAGAATATAATTCTTTCAAAGTGTACATAACCAAAAATAAATATGGAAAATCCCCCAAATATGTAATAATTAAACAATATACTTTTAAATAACTCATGGTCCAAAGGAGTCACAAGGGAAATTAGAAAAATATGTTGACCTAAAAACACAATATATCAAAATTTGCAGGATTTAGTTACAGCAGGGCTTAGAGAGAAATGTATGTCTTTAAATGCTTATACCAGAAAAGAAGAAAGGTATAAAAATAAAAATCTAAGCTTTCACCTTAAGAATCTAGAAAAAGGAGAGCAAATTAAACTTGCAGTATAAGAAAGTAATAAAGAGAAGAACAGAAACTAGTAAAGTAGAAAACAAATAATTAAAAATATCAATGAAACTAAAAGCTCATTCTTTGTAAAGATCAATAAAATTGATAAACGTTTAGCTAGACTGATCAAAAACGAAGAGAAAGCAGTCACAAGTTACCAATATCGGGAATGAATCGGGACATCCCTATGGATCCCACAGATATTAAAAGGATAATCAGAATGACTTCCGCTCACAACCAAAATGAGACAACAGGAACCAGACTTACTCTCCTACTTGAAACAACTGAAACTGCAGACAAAATAGATGAAACAAAAGTTTTGAAGACATTAGATAGTGGGCAACTAACTATCCCTAGTCCCTGAAAAATAGGAACAAAGGCAGCGAGCCCTGCAATCACTCTGGCTCACGGCTCTGAATGAGTTTCCTGGCTGCAGCACTGGGAGGGGGGACCCGGGAAGAGCACAGCAGCCCCCTGAGTTGAGGCAATATTGCTAAGAGTCCAGGGAAACTAAGTTGGCTAGAGTTACGGATAAAATACTAAAGAGGAGAGAGCCGCCCAGAGAAAGAACCCCAGAATTCTGCAGAAGGTCCTCATAAAATGCGTATGAGAGTATTCATCGGTGCTTGAGCGGGAGAAAACTACCTAAGACCCCGGGAAGAACCACCCTGATGGACTAGCGGAAACTAACCCAAGATCACACAGGCTGGGAATGGTCCCTGTTTCCACTGGCCAAACTGGAAAGCCTCATAATTCAGAGGGCATCGTGTAGAGTGTTTGGAAAGGTTTTGACTTGGGAGCAATGCTACTCTGGTTCCATTTGACAAACCTCGAAGGCAAGACCTGAAAGGATCAAACTGTTTCCAAGTAGCTCAATTGTTTCCCAGGGGTGGGACCTCAAGAACACTTATAGGAATACAGAATCCTTAGCATCCATCAAAGTAAAATTCACAAGTCAAAAATTACTAGATGTAAAAAATGCAGGAAAATACCACCCATGATGAAGAGAAAAGTCAATCCATTGAAATGGACCCAGAATTGGCATAGATGTTAGGATTAGCAGATAATGACATTAAAACATATAACTATCCTAAGTGAAGTAACTCAGGAATGGAAAAACCAAATACCGCATGTTTCTGCTTATAAGTGAGAGCTACTTGTGGGTATGCCAGGACGTGCAGCGTGGTACAATGGGCATTGGAGACGGGGGCGGGGGGGGCCGGGAGGGGGGTGGGAGATGAAAATTTACCCACTGGGCACAATATACACTATTCAGGTGAGGGGCTCACCACTATACAATTCATCCGTGGAACCAAAAACCACTTGTATTCCTAAATATATTGATATTTAAAAACCATATGTCTGTATTCCAGATGTTTGGAAACTAGAGGAAAGATTGAACATATTAAGTAGAGAATTTTAAGAAATGAAAACTATAATGAAATATACAAAGGGGCACAAAATTTTGGGGTGATGAGTTTATTCATTACCTTGATGCGGTGATGGTTTCACAGGTGTGTGTACATATGTATGTCAAAACTTATAAAATTATACCCTTTAAATATGTGTCATTTATTGTATGTTAATTATGCCTCCACAAAGCTATTACAAAATAAATATAAATAAGAGGATAAAAAGGACAAGAAAATACTGTGAGCAACTTTATGCCAACAAATTTGAAAGCATAGAGGAAATAGGCAAATATCTCAAAAAACAAAAATTACCAAAACTGACTCAAGAAGACATAGAAGATCTAAATATTCCTATATCAAGTAAAGAAATAGAATTGGCAATTTAAAACTTTTCCATAAAGAAAAGGCCAAGCCCAGATGGCTTCACTGGTGAAACCTATCGAATATTTAAGGAAGAAATACCACTAATTCTACAGGAACTCAGAAATATAGGAGGAGGAAGAACTTCATTTTATGAGGCCAGTATTATCCTGATACCAAAGTCAGATAAAGAAATCACAAGAAAGAAAACTACAGATCAATATTCCTCATGAACATGAGTACAGAAATCTTCAGCAAATAGGAAATCAAACCCAGCACTATCTACAGCAAATAAATAAGTTAGCTCATCCCAGCAATACCAGGTTGGCGTGACATCCAAAAATCAATTCATGGACTACACCATATTATCAGATAAAGGGGAAAGATCGTAGAATCCTCTCAGTAGATGCAGAAAAGGCATTCAACAAAATTCAACATCCATTCACAATAAAAGCTCTCGGCAAGCCAGGGATAGAAGGGAACTTCCCCAGCCTGAAAAAGAACATCTGTGAAAAGCCTGCAGCTACCACCTTATTTAATGGTGAAATAATAAACGCTTCCTACCTAACATCAGGAACGAGGCAAGGACGTCTGCTCTCACCGCTCCTGTACAACATTTCGCCACTACGCACCCCTTAGAATGGCTAAGATGATTGAACAAGACAAAGCTCCTGACTTTACCAAGTGCTGGTGGGCTGCAACATGGTACAGCCACTTAGAAAAACGCCTTGACAGGTTTCTAAAAAGCACTTTATCTTATGATCCAGTAATTCTAGTCCTAAATATCTGCCTAAGTGAATTGAAAACATATGTCCACTCAAACATTTGTGTACCAATAATCATAGCGGCGTGATTCCTAATATCCAAAAAACTGATACAACCCAGCAGTCCTTCGGCAGGAGAATGTTGAACGAAGGGTGATACATGCAGACAGCAAAGCACTACTCAATAATGAAAAGGAACAAACTATTGATACGTGCTGCAACGTGGATCAACCTCAGGAACATTATTAATACTAAGTGAAAGAAACCAGATATCAAAACCACATACCTCTGATTTCGTTTATATGAAATTCTAGGAAAAGCAAAGCTATAGTCCAGAAATCAGATCAGTAGTTCTCTGGGGCTGGAGATAGACTGCAAAGGGATAGGAGAGAACTTTGGGGGTGCCGGAAGTGTGCTAAAACCTGATCATGAGTGTGGCTGCGTCACTGGACACATTTGCTAAAAGTCATTGAACGGTGTGCTTAGAATGGCTGCCTTTTATGGAATATGAATAATACCACAGTAAAGTGGGCAAAAAAGGACAAGAAAGTTGTTGTGGAGAAAGAACTGTGGGAACAAGGATGGATGCTCTGACCTATATTCACGTCTAGTTTGACATCTGTGTGCTACCAACCTTCTGGGCGAGATCAGCTGGGAAGATGCTCTGCCATGGAGACGGAGCCCGGTCCAGTGGGGCAGAAAGGCATGTGACCGACCCAGTCATTGCGAAGCAATGTGACGAGGCTTCACTCAAGTTCCAAGTTCTGTAGGCACACTGGGGAGGGAGCCGTCAACCCCTTCCGGGAGGGGGGAGGCCTCCCAGGAAACGAGGTGCCCGCGGGGACGAGCTTCCTGGGAGCCCAGGCCGTGGGGACACCGGACTGCTGGCTCCACTCCACAGCATCTCTCCCTCCTCTCGCCACCCACCAAAGTGCCAGGTGGCTGTCATTTCTTTTTTAATTAAAGTGAATCAAATTCAACCTTGCCTAGAGAGTTTCCTGATAACTCTTGGAATAGAGTCTGTCTGGGGTGTTGCAAAAACTGGGCTGGGTCTCTGTATCCTAAACTCAGAGAGTGGCTGCAGGGCCCCCACTCCCAGGTGCTGATTTGATCTCAGTGGGGTGGGGCGTGGGGGTGGGTAGCAAGAACAGTGTTCCAGGTGAACAGAACCACCTGTGCAAAGGCCCTGCAGTGGAACCCGGTGTGTTCAAGGAACTGTCCAGAAGCCCTGTGTGATTACCTCGGGGAGTCACAGATGTTTGGGGTGTAAACTGCTGTTTCCAAGGGCAGGGCAAAGTCTTGCAGTGTTATTCAGCTCATGAGTGTGTCTAATTGTCTCGAGGGTGTTGCTTTGTCCCAGCTACATTGGCAACCCCTGGCGGGCAGAGCCTGGCTTCACATGGATTCCTCATGTGCCCGGAAAGGAGGGAACGAGCATTTATTGCAAGCCCACTGTGTATTTTATGAGCACTGTATATGCATTCAGTGCTTGCGCATATATAGAGACTAAGTCCGTTATCCCTGTTTTAGGAGAAGGAAACTGAGGTTCAGAGAGATGTGACTTGCCCAAGGTTCAACCACGGTCTGCTTTGCCAAAGCCCCAGCCTGGAAATCCCGGGAGAGTAATCCCACTGCTGGGCCTGGCCTGCTCCCCCAAATCCCGGCACCCAGGACAGGGCCGCAGGCAGGCAGCCTGAGGTCAATGCCTCCCTGCCTGGCTGGCTGCCTGCCTCAGTTGTCCTGGGTGCTAGCAAAGTCCTGACAGTCTCAGGCATGACTAAGGCTTGAAAGATGTGCTGAAAGTTAGATCCAGTGATTAAGAGGAAGAAAGGGGTGTCCCTCGGCTTCCCACCCCTGCCCCATAGTCGTTTCCCAATTCCCCCTACTGGTTTGACAGAGGGAACCAGTCCAGTGGATGGGAGGGAGGTGTGGGCCCGTGGGGCACGGCTGCAGGAAGCTGGCTGGGCAGGAGCCGGGCGTGATTGCAACAGCCTCCTGCGTCCAGCCTGGCCCCATCCCACCGGCCCACGTGAGGCTGCCTGTGCCTCTGTCATCGCTGCTCAGACCCCTAGGGCCCCCTGTCGGCCTGGCACTCCAGGCTCACCCCCACAAATCCCCACTGCACAAACTTCTCTGAAATGCCTTTCCCAGCCACGTCTCATTTGGCCTTTGGCCACACTGGTCTCCCGCCAGCCCAACATTCCACTCCTGTTTTCCATGTGTTGCCATTTGACTCAAAGTCCTCAAACAAGCATCTGTGTGGTCACCAAACCAACCCTCGGTCACCTGAGCTGAGGGGACTGCAAGCACTTTTCACTGGAGCCCAGCCTAGGTGGCCTGATGTTTTGAATCACCTTTCCAAGGGCCTGTCCTGGCTCCCAGGTAATTGTGGGAGATCTCAAGCTAAGTCCTCCCTGGAGCACCCTTCACCAACTCCCAAAGCCAGTGCTCCCACCCCAGTGACCCCTCCCCCTTGAACAGGTGCACTATGGCACTTTGGACGATGGGTCACAGTGACTCCTTCCTGGTCTATCTCCCCATCAGACTGTAAGCCCTCCGGCACATAGAAGGTGCTCAGGAAAAGTTTGGAGACAGAAAGGAAGGAGGGAGGCAGGAAGATGTGAGTCTAGCACAGTGCCCAACCTCCAGGGGTGTTGTTGGGTAGAGAGAAAGGATTCTGGGTGCCTCTGCTTACTACATTTATTACCTTCCAAAAAGGAAAAACCCTGCTGTTTTGTATTATTGTAGCTAATACTAATATGTGCCAATGCTAATTAGTTTTTCCTAGACCAAGGGTTAGCAAATTTTTTCTGTAAGGGGCTTAAATAATTAAGGTTTTGTGGGTTCTGCGCTCACTATAGCATATTCTTCTGGTTTTTGCTTGTTTTTATAACCCTTTAAAAATGTAAAAGCCAGGCCAGGCGCGGTGGCTCACGCCTGTAATCCTAGCACTCGGGGAGGCTGAGGCGGGCAGATTGTTTGAGCTCAGGAGTTCGAGGTTGCAGTGAGCTGTGATTGCACCACTACACACCAGCTTGGGCAACAGAGCGAGAACCTGTCTCAAAAAAAACAAAAAAAAAAAGAAAAGAAAAGAAAAGAAAAAGAAAAAGAAAAACTAGAAAGTAAAGATCACCTATAAACCTTCCATCCAGAAATAACTACTATCACCATGTTGGTGGGTTTCTCTGTAGACTCCCTCTGGGCATGTATATTTATGTATATTTTACCAAAATAGAGTTATACTCTCATACTGTTTAGTAACTGGCTTTTTTTATTCAACAGTATAATGTGGACCCAGCTCCACGCTACTGAATAAGTCCCTGGGACATCGCTCTTACGGACGGGTAGCGCTGCATTTCAGAGTCTAACAATCTCCTAGGCATGTCTCCCGAGGGCGGAAGAGTTACAGCTTCCAAGACCTTGCTCAGCCTATTCAGAGACCAAAAAGACAAACGAATGGTGGGGCTTAGGGACCTGGGTACACGGCGGTGCTCCCACGGTGCACACAGAAATGCTTCCTGTTGATGACTTTATGCCGTATTTATTACGTATCGTCACCCGCGGCTTTCCAGCGAGGGCAGGAAGCAGCAGATGGGGCGGAGAGCAGAGGCACAGCCCCGCACCTGCTGTGACCCCCAGGCCGGGCAGGGGAGCAGGGCAGATTGAATAGGTGCCCACTTCATGTGGGCCTGGTGGAGGCGACAAGGCAGCCGTCCCCTAGCCACGGAGCCCTTCCCTTTCAGGCCAGGCGACACTGACGTTTGTCCTGCATGAGGGCAGCCACTATGCAGAGACTCTGGGAGACGGGGTTCTTCACTTCCCGGGGGGGTGGCGGGGAGGTGGATGGCAGACAAGGCCTTGGAGGTCAGGGAGGCCAGAGTCTTCCCCACACATCCTAAGGCGCTGGGTGATTGTGGGCGGGCAAGGGAGGGCAGGGGCTTCATTCGTAATTACAACAGGTGATTTAATGTATCTATCGACCATGTGCGGGCTGAAGTCAACCTCGGTTAAGTCTCGCACCCGCACATTGAGAATATCCCCTCCTTACAAGTGAGGAACCTAAAGCACAGGGCAGCCAAGTCCTTGCCCAAGGTCATACTGTGGGAGGTGGGAAAACCCGGCGCCGACCCCCCCCTCCGACTCAGACACCGCCCCCTCCCGCAACGCGATGGGGCCTGTGACCCGCCGTGCAAACCAGCGGCGCCCGTGGTAGGGGTGCTGCAGTGACCCGGGAGAGCCCCGGCCGGGAGGGTGAGGCCTGCTCTAGAGCCCACCCCGCCCTCTAGAAGCAGCAGAGCCTGGGGAGTCACTCGGCCCCTGTGAGCTGTGCCCCCATCCAAGCAATAGGTGCATTACGCCTCCCTGCTCAACCCCGGGAGGGCAGGTGGAGACGCACACAAGAGGGTAGACATGAACCTGCTTTGGGGCATGTGAGGTCATAAGCAGTGACTGCTGGGTGAGCCAACCTATAGGGGGACACCACGGAGAAGTGGCATTGAGGCCAGAGACAGGGCAAGGGCACCGTCAGCTGAGGAAGCACCTTTCCTCTTGCAGCCAGGGGCCTGAGCTCACTAACCCATCCCCTCTGCCCCTGCCCTGTCCCGGTCCAGAGCCTCTCCCTGCCTCCCCTGGACTGTTGTGACATCTTCCACTGGGCTTCCTGCCACCTGTCTCCACCCTCCGTCCGCCCTCCCCGCCCTGCCGCCAGCATCACTGCCCTAAAAACTGAATCTGACCGTGTCACTCTCTGGCTTCCAACCCGTCTATGGCCTCCAGTGTCCGGCCTGAGCTCTGGGGTGTGGCACAGAGCCCTCCACTGTCCCGCCACACCGGCCTCCACTCATCTCTTCCTGCTCTTACTCCCTGAATGTGTCTCTGGGCCTTTGCACATGCTGTTCCCTCTGATCGACGTGCCCCTTCCCCTTTCCTGGTGGCTTTTAGTACATCCTTCAAGACTCATTCCAAGCATCACCTTCCCAGGAAGCCTCCCCAGTCCCCCGGGCAGTCAGGCACTCCCTCCGCGGTGCACCAAGTGGCTTTACACCAATAGTCCAGGAATCATAAATCTCTGTGTGTGCTTTCCCCTAGCCCAGCAGGGATGGGGAAGACCCTCATCTTTGTACCCACACCGGAGCGTGGCCCAGAGTCAGCCTTCAGCCTGCAGGGGTTGGGTTAAGGACCAGATGAAAGCCAAGGGCAGCCAGATGGGCCTGGGGCTGGCTCCACTCACCAACCACCTGTGCAGGGTCCCAGCCCACGTGCCAGCCCGGGTGGAGCTGGGGCGCTAGTGGGAACCCAACAGGACAAGCAAGAAGGTGCTTGTCTGAGGACCAAGCCAAGGGTGACTTCAGCGCTGAGTCAGCCTCCCAAGCACGAAGGGCGGGGGGTGGGGGTCCGCCTGCCTAGGAGGGGTGGTGCCTGGGACAGTTTTAACAGGCAAGGTGCATGCTTGGGGGCAGAAAAGCGAGGCGGGTGAGTCAGGGAAGGGGAGACGCCTTGCCCTTAAAAGGGGACAGCCTCCCAACACCTGTCCCCGCTGAGCACATCACTCTCGTAAAAAGAGAAGCAAAGCACTCGGAGGGAAAAGGCCCAAATCCCGTAGCTGGCACTTTTTCTTGGAGGTAATTAATGCTCATCCAGAAAGAATGGATGACACCATTCCCGGTTTGAGCCCAAACACGAGCGCCCCAGGAGAACGCCAAGTACAGGGCTCGGCCCCCACCAGTCATGCCCCAGACATCCCCAGGAGGGGGCGTTTGCGAGGCTGATTCGGATCACGATTTGGATCATGTTGCCACCTCTTCCCAAGCCTCGCAGAGTCCCAGGCTCTGTTGGGTGTTTATGAAACACGTGGTTTCGTGGTCCCAGCAGGTGGGAGGTGGGCCCTAGTAACCCAATGCTACAGCGGCAGAGACAGGGGCTGGGAGGACCGGAAGCGGGTACTCGAGCCGCCTGAGAGGAAGCGCCAGGAGACAAAGGATTCGTGACACAGCCCCCTCAGTACTGTCCTTTCAGTTGTCATCCCCAGGTGGTGGCTGTGCCCCAGGGCCATGACAGGGCCCACCCGAGGATGTGGAGGGCAGAGCTGCCGACCAGCCAATGATGGCTGGGTTACAACCTAGCGAGGAGGTCGGCAGGTCTATACCCTCCCAAAGTCAAACTGGGGACCCGCAGTCTTCTAAGGCAGGGCAGAGGCTGCCAGCCCCCGAGTCGTGAGAGCCCACCCTTCTCCTCCTGGAGGGTCCGGTGGGGCAGGAGGGTCCCCCAGGGCAGGTTCATCTGGCCCAGGAGGGAGCTGGGCACAGAAGAGGTGTCTGTTAATGTCCACTGAGCTGAACTGAACCAAAGGAGGCCTTTTGGCCAGGCCGATGTCAAAGATTAAATTGTGTCTCCCCCATTTCAAAAAAATGAAGTCCTAACCCCCAGAACCTCAGAGTGTGATCTGATTAGGAAACAGTCTTTATAGAGGTAATCAAGTTAAAATGAGGTCATCAGAGCGGTCCCTGATCCAGTATGACATGTGCCTTTTTAAAAGAGGGAGCTCCGGACACAGAGACAAACAAGCTCAGAGCAGAGACCACATGAGGACACCCGGGAGAAGGCAGAGGTCGGTTCGATGTCTCTGGAAGCCCAGGAACGCCAGAAAATGCCAGCAAACCTCCAGAGACTGGAACGGGGTTTCCCTCGGAGCCCTCCGAAGGATCCAACCCTGCTGACACCTCGATGTCAGACCTCTGGCCTTTGGAACAGTGAGACAATGATTTTCTGCTACTTGAAGCAACCCAATTTGTGGTACTTGGTTACTGCGGCCCGGCAGACTAACACAGCTGGCTTCGTGGGCATGTGAGCCGTGCAGCCACACGGGGCTCGGAAGGGCCCACATTGGTTTAATGCTCTGCATCCGCCACCCCGAAGTTCTTAGTAACTTTTGCACAACGGGCCCACGTTTTCATTTTGCACTAAGGTAATGGAGCCCCCACCACAGGCGCAGATCGGTCCCCGCAGCCAGGGCCCGGCTCAGCTCTGGGCTGTGAGCAACGCACGGTCGGGACCCCAGGGGAGGGTTCTGACTTGGCCTTTGCCACCTCGGCTCCCCAAGGACCTGCTCGGGATGGGATACCCCCAACATGGCCCTTAAATCAGGACCCCTGGGTGGCCTCACCAACCCCAAATCCTCCCACCTGGGAGCCCAAACCAGGGCAAAAGTGCGATTTTGCAAAGTGGTCACCAGGAGCAGAGACAAGGCCACGCGTCCCCACCCTCCCTCTGCACCCCGCGCCCTCCCTGAAGCGCTGCGATCTTTCCTCCACTTTGTGCTAATCCAGGTCACATCAGCCGGGGTTTCTAGACTCCTCCCCAGAGCTCAGAATCACAACTGTGCTCAGAATACTCAGCCTTCTGGGAGCTCACTGTAGGGTGAGAGAATCAGTTTCTATTTATTTCTTCTTTAGAAAACAAACAACCCGTCCTGGGAGGCAGGTCAGCTTACTGGGAAGTTCTATGGTAGCCTCTGGAGAGCTTGTCACCCCTGCGCCCGTGGGCTGAGCTGGTGCCCAGGAAAGGGAGAAGGGGCGGGAGAAGGGAGCGGGGCCTGTGTCTCTGGGCTGCTAGCTCCTGCCAAAAGCAATATGTGGATAATCACGTTAACGCCCTGCAACAAAGCCGGGGCGAGATAGAGAGATAAAATAAAGCCCGGATAATTGAGGCCCAGAGATAATCCCAAATCCGACTTTAGCTCTGAGCTTCATGGTGCAGCGACCTTTTTACTCATGGCGGCCGGTGGCTGGTAAGAATTGCCCTTCTCACCTTGCCCCCACCTGGTGACCCGGCATAATGGTTAAGGGAGAAGAAGGGCAGGTGGAGGGGAAGAGGAAAAGATGGTCCTGGTGGTGGCGGTAGCTCACGAACCAGCCCCCCAGCCCTGAGCGTGGTGGCTGTACCTCCTCGGACAGTGACAATTACGATGTCCCCCAGCCCAGCCGATCTCTTCCCTCCCTCCGCCCAGCTGACCCCTCCTGGCTCCCCGGAAGACTCCAACAGGCTTTGCCTCCTCTGACATCGTCATCGCCCACCCCCAGCCTGTCTGCTCTCCTGCTCTGTTCCTTTAAGATACGTTAAACATTTCACCCGGATTATCTACTTACCCGTCTTTCTTCTCAACCAGATGATACATTCCTTCAAGCCTGAGCCTTTTCAATTTAATGTTTTGCTTCTGTTCCTTCCATGGGACCTGGCGCAAAGGAGATGGGCACCAAATCTTTCTGGGAGTGGAGCACTTTAAGGAGGCAATAGAGGAAACTGGAAAACCAGGTGGATCTAGTGAGTGTGGTTAGACATTAGATATATGGATAAATAAAGGATTGAATCGATTAATAAAGTAGAGGAAGATCTTGGGGCCCAGTGGAGACACAAGCCCAAACCCACTTTGGTAGTGGTGAGAGAATTACAAAGGTAGAGGCCAGTGACTTTTGCCCTCTTCCGACCCAAGATCTCAGCAACCTGGAACGCATGTAGCCACCTTGGGAGTAAAGTCAGATAACGACATTTATTGGGTAACCCCTGTGGCTCTTTTGAGCCAATTCCTAGCATGCACCCTGCACCAGCAACCAAGGGAAAGAGCAGACACTCCCCTGCTCTCACCTGCAGCCCTTCAGAAGAGCTCAGGCTGACCAGGAAAAGAGGCAGCTGTGGGCAGCCTGCAGGCAGTGCCTGGAGAAGGTTCCAGTGAGTCTTGAGAAAGTAAACTAACCAAGGGGATGGGCTGAGACGTGGCACAACCAGGGGAGATTTTGCACAATGGAAGTGTCCAGGCGTGCTTCGTTATCAAGGTCGAGCCTGGGAATTTTGGAAACAACAGGGAAGTAGCAACATATCACCTCTCCCCCCTTTCCCAACACAATGGCTGTTTTGTGTGGGTGCGTTTCCTTCTAGCTCTTTCTAGGTGTGGTTTTCTGCACAGGGGAGACAAGACAGCAGGGGCTCCCGATGGAGACGGAGGCCACCCCACCACCCCATTGCAGCTGAGCGGTGCACAGCAGCCCTGTTGTGGGGGTTGGGCCCTTCCCTTGTGGTCTCAGGGCTCCACCTGGTCTCTGGGAGTGTTTTTACAAGGCCAGTGGAACAGTCCACACCTGCACAGGTGTGTGTGATCTTCATGGGGTTCTCAGGGACTCTGAGGAGAAAGGCGAGAGGGCTTCAAGGTTGTCCAGGGCAAGTGAGCAGGGAGTGCTGCCTCTGTATGCAACCCCTCGCTTCCCCATTCATTCATGTATTTACTTAGTCGGTCCATCAGTCAGTCAGCAAACCTTCCAGGGATCCAGGGAAGAGTAAGACAGAGTCCTGCCCTGTAGGAGTTCTTGTGTTAGAGAAGGAGACAAACAACCAAAGACACAATTGCAGCTGAGCATGCTGAAGGCACGGTGGAGCTGCCAGCTCCTGCGGTAGTCCAGGGGGTTCCCAGGGAACAGGGACCCCGCCCCCC
>RJWJ010043955.1:0-12380 GCA_004363605.1 Indri indri | reverse complement strand
AACATTAAGTCTTTAAGTGTTTGGGAGAATTCACCAGTAAGTTGTATGCTTCTAGCTATTTGTCCATTTCTTCTAGGTCATACAGCTTTTTGGTATATAATTGTTTATAGTACCTCTAGTTTTCCTTTTTATTTCTGTGGCATGCCTTCTAATGTCTCTTCTCTCATTTTTTATTTTATTTATTTGTGTCATTTTTTTTTTCAGTTCATCCACCTAAGGGCTTTTGAACTTTGTTTATCTTGTCGAAAAAAAACCCAACTCTTAGTTTCATTGATTTTTTCTATCATTTTTCCATTTTTTCCATTTTTCTTCTCTTTTGTTATCTCCTTCTATCTGCTAACTTTGGGCTTAGTTTGTTCTTCTTTTCCTAGTTCTTTGAAGTATAAAGTTAGGCTTTATATTTGAAATCTCTCTCCTTAATGTAAGTTTTTATCTCAATGAATGGCCCTTTTATTACTGTTTTTGCTGCATTTCACATGTTTTGGTATATTGTGTTTTCATTTTCGTTTGTTCAGAGGTATTTTCTAACTTCTTTGATTTCTTCTTTGGACCAAGTGGTTGTTTGTGTTGCTTAATTTCCACATCTCTGTGAATTTTACAGTTTTTCTTTTGCTATTGATTTCTAGTTTCATTCCATTGTGGTCAGAAAATATACTTTGTATCACTTCAGTCTTATTAAACTTGTTAGGATCTGTTTTGTGCCCTAACATGTGATCTATTCTAAAGACAAAAATGCTATGTTCTTAAGAAGAATGTGTATTCTGCTATTGTTGGGTAGAATGTTCTGTACATATATCTGTATATCTGTCAATGTTTACATATTTAGGTGCTCTGATGTTGAGTACATATATATTTATACTTGTTCTATTTTCCTGATGAATTGACCTTTTATCATTATAAAATTCCTTCTTTGTGTCTTGTGACAGTTTTTGACTTACAGTCTATTGTCTCTGACATAATATAGCTGCTCCTGCTCTCTTTGGGTTACCATTTTCATGGACTATCTTTTTCCATCTCTTCACTTTCAGTATATGTGTGTCCTAAAATCTAAAGTGAGTTTCTTATAAATAGTAGTTGGGCCTTATTTTTTTATCCATTCAGATACTATATGTCTTTTGATTTGGGAGTTTATTCACATATAAAGTAATTATTGATAGAGAAAATTTACTGTTGCCATTTTGTTAGTTGTTTTCTGTTAGTCATACAGTTCTTTTGTCTGACTTTTCCTCTCTTGCTACTTTCCTTTGTGTTTTGTTGATTTTTTGTATTGATTTGCTTTTGTTCCCTTTTTTTTCTTTTGGGTAACTTCTATAGGTATTTGTGGTACATGGAATTAACTATCACATGTACCAAGGTACTCAATCATGTAACTTTTCCAGCTAGTTGTTTTAGATGACTAGTTATGTTGATTAGCATCTCAAGATGGAGGGGGGAGCTCATTCCTGAATGTAAGTTAAAACATTTAATAAAGACATAAAAATAGAAGGAGAAGAAGGTTTTCTGAAAAGGTTCTGTGAAGGAGGCAAGCATAATCACTGGACTTGCTCTCTGAATCCCAGAATATCTAACTACCTGACACCAGCTCCAATGTCCATTGCTCTGACTGTATGTCCCCACTCTCTTTGGCTGACTTTGATTTGGAAAATATGTGATTCAAAAATTTCTGAGGTTGTATTTGGAGAGTTTTTATTATTGGTGGCTCTATGTAATGGATGAATCAGAAACTACAGTGGCATGACGATGACAATATTTGACACAATTCATGACACTTGTACCATCCGCTATTTCTAAGATCTTATTCATAGACCAAAAATTCTCAGAACACCAAAATGGTTAGGTTTATATTTTAAGCTATGTCATTCACATTGGACTGACTGCACAGTTGAGCTGACTAACTGGGATAGAAATTAGTGATAGAAATAAAACGTGACTTGTATCACTTAATCATGTGAACAGATTCTATTCTTAGCTATGTCACTTGGCTGAGCATATTGGGCAAGGCAATTCTCTGTAAAACTAGTTTTTTTCTCTGTAAAACAGGTATGTAGCTTTTGCTTTCTTCCTTTTTGTGATTTTCACATTACTGCAAAGTAACATACAGGAGGAAACCACACAGATATACAAGCAATACTGTCACATTAAAATCAAAGACTTCAGAACACTTTGCCTGGTGGCGGCCTTTCAAATATAAATTTACGGATCATTTCAGATATTGAGCAGCCATGACAAGCTTACTGAAATCAGAAAGCCATGTTGAAAATTCCTTCTCATTTCTAAAGAATATTTACTAAAATTATTCTAGTCCCACTTACCCTAATTTGGGACTAGAACATGAAACATGGAAATTTGTACATTAAGGCTGTGACAAGAGACTCCTGGAATTAATAAACAAATTCAGCAAAGGTTTAGGTTACAAAATCAACGTACACAAATCAGTAGTATCCATACGTACCAACAACAGTCAAGCTGAGAATCAAATCAAAGACTCAATACCTTTCATAATAGCAACAAAGAAAATAAAATACTTAAAAATATATTTAACTAAGGAGATGAAAGACCTCTATAGGGAGAACTATGAAACACTAAGGAAGGAAATTGCAGAGGACATAAACAGATGGAAAAACATGTCATGCTCATGGATCAGCAGAATCAACATTGTTAAAATGTCTATACTGAAAAAAAAAGTCTGTATTACCAAAAGTGATCTACAGATCCAAGTCAAACCCCATTAAAATACCAATGTTATTTTTCAAAGATCTAGGAAAAATAGTTCTTTGCTTCAAATGGAACCAGAAAAGATCCCAAATAGCCAGTACCAATAAGAACAAATCAGAAGGCATCACTTTACCAGACTTCAAGCTATGCTACAAGGATACAGTAACCAAAACATCATGGTATTGACACAAAACAGAGACACAGATCTACAGATCACAACAGAGAACCCAGATATAAAACCATCCTCATATTGCCATCTGATCTTTGACAAAGCAAACAATAATATACGCTAGGGAAAAGAAGCCCTATTCAATAAATGGTGCTGGGAAAATTGGATAGCCACATATAAAAGACTAAAATAGGACCCACACCTCTCACTACTCACAAAAATTAATTTACAGTGGATAACAGACTTAAACCTAAGACATAAAACTATAACAATTCTAGAAGAAAATGTAGGAAAAACTCTTCTAGATATCAGCCTTAGGCAAAGAATTTATGAAGACCCCAAAGGCAATCACATCAATAACAAAAATTAACAAATGGGACTTGATTAAACTAAAAAGCTTCTGTATAGCCAAGGAAACAATCAATAAAGTGAATAGATAACCTACAGAATGGGAGAAAATATTTGTATGCTATACATCTGATAAAGGGCTGAAAACCAGAATCTATACAGAACTCAAATAAATTAGGAAGAAAAAAAATCAAACAACCTCACAAAAAAGTGGGCAAAAGATATGAACATAACCTTTTCAAAAGAAGATAGACTAATGGTCAATAAACATATGAAAAAATGCTCAAAGTCTCTAATCATCGGGGAAATGTAAATCAAAACCACAACAAGATATCACCTAACCCCTATGAGAATGGCTTTTATCAAAAAGTCCCAAAACAACAGATGCTGGCATGGATGTAGAGAGAAGGGAACACTTATACACTGTTGGAGGGACTGCAGACTGGTACAACCTCTATAGAAAATAGTATGGAGCTACATCAAAGAACTAAAAGTAGACCTACCATTTGATTCAGAAATCCCATTATTGGGTATTAACCCAAAAGAAATAGTCATTTTATCAAAAAGACACATGCGCTTGAATGTTTATTGCAGCACAAAGATGTGGAATCAACCCAACTGCCCATAAATACAGGAGTGTATTAATAAAATGTGGTATAAGTATACTATGGAGTACTACATAGCCATAAAAAATGGTGAACTAATACCTTTATAACAACCTGGATGGAACTGGAGACCATTCTTCCAAGCGAAGTACCACAAGAATGGAAAAACAAACACCATATGTACTCACTATTAAATTGTAACTAATCGATCAACTCCCATGTGCACATATGGTAGTAAAACTCAACAGAAACCAAATAGGTGGTAAGAGGGAGGAGGGAACTGATAAATTTACACCTAATAGGTACAATGCACACTACCTTAGTGATGGGAACACTTAAAACTTTGACTCAAACTGCACAAAAGCAAATCATGTAGTCAAAATGTTTGTACCCCTGTAATATTCTGCAATTTAAAAAAACCTAATGGCTACTCTAATTAATTCTTCTTTATCAGATGTCATATAACAAAAATTTTCTTGATCTATTTTCTATCCTGAAATATATGAATGGAAGGTTTGCTATAGGTTTTATAAGCTATAGGTTTTGCTATAGGTTTTAATCCTTATTAAAGATTTATAAATAAATCTTCAATATATGGAACTCTGAAATCGGATCTCTGTTAACAAATGGATTAAAATTATTATCTTAAAAAATTGTGAGTTATGCACTTTAGTGATGCAATGCTATGGCTGCATTTTATTCCCTTTAAAAAAACTTCATTCAAAGCCTAAAATTGTCCAAGTAAATACACGTAATCCTTTAAGTCAAATATAATACCAAATTTTCTTATTAAGTCCCTAATTAGAAAACCTTAAGGGATATGAAATAACACTCACTGCTTATGATATAAAGCTTATTATATGACCATTCTTATAACACATTGGAAATTCAGACAAACAGAAGATTAACACATCAGTCATGATTATTACAAGAGTATTTGATGAAGGAAAAAAATACTCATCTCTCCAAAGCACATTCTCACACCATTTAAAAATAGACAAAGGAATTACTAACTGAACCCTCTCAACAACTGCAGCAAAAGGAAAGGAAAACAATCATTTTATTGTAAGCTTTTTTAAAAAAGAGTACAAATACCATTTTTGCACAATAGAGAAAGCTTGAGATTTTGGTGTATTGGACTTTGTCATCAGTGATTATCAACTGATCACTGATTTATTATTTTTTAACAATAATTACATCAACCTCCTCCATCATTCTCCTAGAAGTCATCTGACATTCTTATTCATACTAAGTCACAATTAATTTTACTTTGAGAATTGTTTCTAGAATTTTCTAACATTGCTGAAATCACCGAATATATTCAGCATATCACAAAACAAGTATGGAAATTATTAGGTTAATCAGACAAATATTAAGGTTCATGACAGATTTACTCTAACAAGGGCAAGTTATATTATGCAATTAAAACAAAATAAACAGAGCATTCCAATGGAGCAATTATTCAGCCACAGAATTCTTGGGTAATCTTGAGACAATCCCTCTACCTTCAACAATTTAAATACTAGGGAGTCAGCAACTTTGCACTCATTTCCAGTTGTTATTTGATGAAACAGTTGTGTGAGCTATACAAATCAAAATCCTAATTTAAGGAGCCACAGAAATGCAAATTGGTAAAATCCTCTCCAAAATAAACCGAATCATGAAGTAAGAAGAACTCAGTGAACATCTACACTATACAAAGCAAAGAAAAATGAAAACAAAATAAATCAGACATAAGTCAAGGTGGGTATCTGAGTATACGCCATGAAAATATCCTAGAAGCCCTCTCTACAAAGCATGAAAAACTTACTCTGCTACAACAAAATAATTATTATATTCTCTGTAAGGATAAATAAAGAGAAAAAGATTATCCTAGGCCCCCCCATGAAATTATTCTACAGCACAAGAAAAGCATGTTAATAGTAATGCTCTGAAATAAAAGTCACCTTCTAAAAAAGATTTACTGCAAAAAAAAATTTAACTGTATACTTAAGGTTCTCAGTAATATAAAAGAAGATATTACACTTTTAAAATAAAGTAGACTATTACAAGAAGGGCATAGGCTAAGGTAAAGAGAGCTTGTATGAAAATTACACCCATGGTAATTAAAAAACATAATGGGTTTAACATTAGATTAGTTTGAAATTTATTTTGCTATAACCAAATAATATAGGATGTAGGATCTAATATTTTTATCCCAGAAAAATTTGCTATTTTTTCTCTCATGATAATAATAGCAATTTTATCATACATCAAATTCTTCTAAACACTAAATTCAGTTTCTAGGCTATCTACGATATCACAAATCTACTAATTTCGCACAATTTTAATTTTGGGAGTTTTACAACACAATAAAACCGGTAGGGGAAAATCTCCCCTAAGTTTTCTTCTTTCAAAACATATTTTAAAATTAGTCTTATTGTTAAGTCTTCCACTTAACTTTTGAAATAATTTCATTAAATTAAATTGAAACTAACAAATTCGGTGTTTTATTGAAATTGCATTAAATATATTTATTAATTCTGAAACTTAAATGCATACCAAAGTCACAAAAGAATCTATACAAAAAGATACCAAAATATAAATGATGTTTATTTTCAAGTAATAGAATCATGGGCATTCTAAATTTGTTCTTCACAACTTTTTGTGTTTTCCATACTTCCCACAACAAGCAGTTATTACTGTTATAACCAAGGATTGCTTACATCTAACAGTATTAGTAAATCAGGGACTCAACATTGCATATAATTGAATCATAGAAATATAACTATGGTAAAAAGAACATCAAGCCACAAAACTTGGCAGATTTGGGATTTCAATCCATGCTTGTCTCATTCCATAGTGTGTTATCTTAACCTCCATATATCCTCCCTTCCACAATAGTACCCCACAATATCTCACAATACCATCCATGGTATATAAAATTAAATACTTAGGTCTATTTCTGGGATATCAATTCTCTCCCATTGGTCAATCTGTTTTATTATGGTCTAGAGTAAATTTTAATATCACCGTTAATAATAATGAATTTTTCCAATGTGGAGCACAGTATATTTTCTCATTTATCCAAGTTTCTCATGGCTCTTAGTAAAGTTTTAAAGTTTCTTTATGTAGATTCCTAGACATTTGTGAAAATTATTTCTAGAGATTTTATATTTACAGAAACGATTTAAACAGAATTTATTCCGTCATAAGCTCTATTATGTTTTTGCTTCTCTGTGGCAATGTTATTTATTTTTGTATATTTGTTTTGAATCTGATCACTTATTAAATTCTCAATTCTGACTTTCTAATTGATTCACTATAGTTTTTCTAGCTAGACAATTTCATCATCTATGGATTTTATTTCTTCCCTTCTTTCTTCTTTTTGATGCTTGTCATTGAATTGGTTAGAATTTTCTAGAATAATAATTGTTATAGCAGGTATCCTTGTCTTGGTCCCGAGTCTAAAAGAAAAGCCAGAACTAATTTTCAGCCAGTTTATTGGTACATCTTACAAGCTGATAAAGAGCTGCTGTCCTGACATCCCGAAGAAACCCCCAACCTCCACCCCAAATCATGAATGCCTGGCACAGCAGAGGACTTCAAAAGACCCTGCTCCAGAGCCTACATCCTGTGCTGTGCCTACCAGTGGTTAAATGTCTCATATTTCATTGTTATGAAACAGGCTGTTGGGTGAAGATATGTAGCCTCAAATATATTAAGAATTCTTCTCTTCCCTAGTTTAACAGCAGAAAAAAGTATGTTGAACATTTCTTAACATAATGCCATACAGTTACTGAGAGTGACATTTAGAGAAGTTATTTTTTAGCACAGAAAACTGCTATGCTACAATAAATAAAAAACCAATTTTACATACATTCTAAAAACAAATATATTTTTAAATGCTTAAAACAAAGAGACTTAGAAACACAAAGTATTAGTGATGATTGTTTTGCGGGATGGTTTTGGTTTTGCCTGCCTTCCAATTTTTTACAATTTCCTTTTTTCTTTACATAATGGGTTTGCAGTACTTCTATACCAAGAAAAATCAAACACCTTTATGCTGAAAAATGAATATAATTCAGTGCTCTCAAAAACTTTAAGAGACAATTCACACATACATAGATTAAATGAAAATAATTACTGAGCCTGATATGAAAAAAGGTTCAAGAAATCAGTATACATTGAAGTATAGACACGCAGAAGGAAGGGAATATTGGGCAGAGCACACAGAAGAAATTATTCATTTATGACTTACATCCCTACCTACTTCTGATAAAGATTTATGGCTGTTTATAAGATCCAGTGAGGTCAAAAAAGGGAAAACTTCTGACAAACCTCCTAGGAGAATACAGGTGAACTTGGCATACATCAGTCACGATGTTTTAATGACGTGCTATTTTAGTGTATCCCTGTGAATACCAGCCACTCTTACGACTGCATAGTTCTAAGTCAAGGCAATGTTAAATACTGAGGGTATTCTGAAAGCAGTAATTGTGCTGGGCCGTAAAAACAAACCAGCATTGATACTTGACATCACTTGAACCTACCTATTTGCTTTACTTCCTTTTTAGAAAGGCTGAAAAACAATGTCTAATGAATCCTTTTCTCTCGCTGTTGGTCTGCAAGCACTCATTGAAAGAAATAAAGACTTCAGGCTTCTGAGCTGCTTTGAGATATAACAAAGGAAAGAACTGGAGTATTCTCTACTGCAGAATCACGAAACATAATTGAGAGACAGCAGCGACCATGCATTCGGTAGTTAAGGGGCTATAGACCAAACCACACTACTTCGCGAGGACGAATGCATTAGCAAAAAACCATGAAGATGCCAGCCCCAAATCAAAAGCTCCTGCAAAATAATAGTCAAACTTCTCTCGATGTCCATGACATTTAACTGGACTTGAGTGTGAATTAATCTAATAAAAGTTATGTGCTTTCGTTATAATTTAAATTAGTACAAAAACATGGTATATTAGACTACAACAGTACATTTGTGACTGAGAAATATATTGCCATATATCTCTATAATTTCTACAAACAACCACCAAGCAGAAGTTATCTAAGGAAGTTTATTAACCAATAGAAATTAGCTTATGAGATTTTGGATAAGTTATTTCATCTCTCTAAGCCTCAATTTCTTCAACTATAATCATGGGACAATGATGATTATCATGATGATGATGATGATGGTGATTCCTGCCTCACAAGGTTGTTGTGAGGCTTAAAGGAACTAAAATGACATACATGTAGTGCTTAGAACAATTTCAGTGTGTGGTTTTGTAATCACTGGATAAAGATGTTCTGGGCTACGACCTTCTACTGGGGTATTTCGTTTCTCTCTTTAATGCACAGAATGTTCTAAACAAACTACTACAATGCCAGCCAGTACATTTCAAAACAAACGGAGAGCAAGCTCAAATCCAGCAATCCTGCAAAACCATTTTAAATTACTAGCAAATGGCCAAGGGACCTACCCAGGCAAATAGAGGAGATGATAACAGAACCCAGAGGCATGCTCCTTAACAAGCAGCTTGAACATTCAGCCAGGATAATACGCTTAAAATGAATGGAGGTCAAATGAGTAACACAATTTTTAAAATGCTAATAGGAAAACGGGAAGTGAATATATGAAATTGTCAGGCTAGACAGGCTGCATAATGTTTCTATATCCTTGCATTGGAAGCACAGCCACATCAAGGATATTGCTTAATCCAGTGATTCGTAGAAAACTAAATTCATACCCCAACGCGGCTGTGTCCAAAGAACTAAAAACATTTACCAAATGAGTTGAAAGGACTCTTTCCAGATCATCCCATTGGAAAGGTCCTAGTTACTTCATAAAAACCAATATATCTACCCGCTGGAAAACTGGCCCACTAATTGTCCCAGTTAAAGACCTGAACTAGAACATTGGGTACACTGATGAATTGGGGCTCCTGTTCTTAGTTTGTCAAGATGTTCTGCCTTGATGAAACCACTAGCTACTGTGAGCGTTGGAACTGCAAACTTCCATAAATAACCTCGCCTTACTTTCACACCTCTTATAACTTTCAGATGAAAAACCTAGACTCTCCTAGGTCTTCTCTGTGGCTCATCTACTGGTTCCCATGAATCAATCCGTACTTAGGCTAACAAATCATTCTTCACAATAAAGCAGTAAAGTGACTAATGCATTTAAAAAATTGCAGAATGTTAGAGCTAAAAAGATTCTTAAAAATTTCAGTCTGAACTCTCTTCATTACCCAGAGTAAAAACAAAAACAAAACAAAACAAAACAAAAAAAAAAAACAGTGGCCCATAGAGGTTAAGGCACTTGATCAAAGTTGCACAGCAGGTTAATTTCTAAATAAACAACTGCCACTAGGAATGTGCATTTCGATGCTCTTTGCCAATACTAGAAGCTTGCAAATAGCTTTTAAAGTAGTTTTTTTCCATTATTTTTAAGTAAAATCTTACATAGAACTCCAACACATGTACTAGTCAGAGACACCTGCTAAAATGCAGAGTAGGAACTGGCTGACCTGGCCTCTCCTTGCCCCTCTTCCCACTTATTTTACCTCCCCCCTCCAACCCCAAGTAGTATCCTAGACTTCTCTGAAAAACCCTGAAATTCAATGGAGTAGAGTCTGAAAACCTTTGCATGTATCATCATAGCAGTTGCATTTCTGCTGAAATACTGGGGCTCCTTGTCTGTGTCTCCACTATCTGGTTATACCCTCTGTGATCACTGGGCACACACCTGGGGCCAGAGGCTCCTAGACTCATCTGCCCTGTTCCTCTTCCTTTCCTTCTGCTCCCTCATGTATGCAACTTAATTATTTCTCCTGGTGTCTTCTCTGCTTCTAGGCCATAGCCATGGACAGCTTCATTAACTGCTCTGGAAGTCTGAGCAAATCCATTTTATTTTAAAATATATCAAAGCAAAGAAAAACAGATTTTCTGGTTCAAAATGTCAATACTGTTTTATAGTTGGCCCCTTCTTAACATAGCAGTTTGTTGAAAAGAAAAAAAAATTGAAAATGTTCTTTCCTGGGGTTTCATCATTCTGAGAGTGATCTGAGCAGACTTTTTCTCCAGGGGCTTGAGCCTGGGCTTCACCAAGAGGCACGTGCAAAGCCAACATGCATTATTACCTTAGGATTTGGGAAAGTCATGGGACTGAAAAAGCAGTTCAGGGTATTCCAGCAAAAAGGAACAGGCAGAAAGAGAATATTCTCAATTTCTAACTGCTTTTATTTTCACAAATACTACAAGTTCATTCAAAGCAATTTTATTCCGCACTGTAGCAGACACGGGACATAAATACTGCTCCATGCTCCCTAGAACACCTTATTTCCCATCTTCACTCAATGATTCTCACTGGCATTTGGGAAAGAACAGTTTTTGCCATATGGGATTATGCTGGACATTGGAGGACAGTCAGCATCACTGGCCTCCACTCACTAAAGACCAATTATGCCACTCCCCAATCACTGCGACAACTGAAAATGCCCCTATGTATTCTAAACATCTGCTAAGAGTACAGAACCATCTCTGACTGAGAACCAATCCTTACTCAGCGCCTCCTCCATAATCCCTTCCTGGTTTTCCCCAGGCTGGGCCGGCTGCCCCTTCTCGTGTGCCCATAACATTTTGCATTTCTTGATCACTGTCCTTCATACGGTGTATTAGCAGTATCCATCTGTGCATCTATCCCCACTGCTCTCCACCCCGTCTATGAATATTTTGATGGCAAGGAGCATATCTGAACATTTGTATTCTATTAAATGTTACATTGATGTTCAGCAAAAAAAAAAAACGAATGAAACAAAGAACATTTGCAGAGAGTTTGGTCTGTGCTAAGGAAGCAAAATGTGAGTATTTTTGAAGACACACAAAACTTTGGCGCTTCCATTATCTCAATTCCCTGAAACTATCCCAAAATTGGTAATTTTGGAAAAACTTTGCAGAGACATTTTTCTTCTTTGGAAGAACTTGTCTTATTAGTTTCTACCTGCTTTTGAACATCTTTGCTGCCATCATTAATAGAAAAAAAATCTGATTCCACCACTGATCACAAATCTATTCAAAATAATTAGCTAAACTAGTCCTCCGATATTTGCATAGCCAAACTGGTTGCTAAAAGGGGACTAAAAACTCATGTTTTACCTTAAGGGAATTTCAGATACTAACACTAGAAATAAGAGGCGGAACAGTGAAGCAAAAGGCCTCACCAGGGTTATGAATTATGAGAGACACACCTAAAATATAAAGACACAGAAAAATATTCACAGATCCCTTGTTGTATGACATGCTTCAACTTATTTAACCTTCACTATTTAATCCTGTAGGAAGTGATACTATCCATTTTACAGATCACGGAAATAAGGCTCCCAGAGATTAAGTCGTCTCTCCCCGGAGTCACAAAACTCGTAAGTCAGAGTCAAGATTCAAAATTAGGCTGGGCGCGGTGGCTCATGCCTGTAATCCTAGCTCTCCGGGAGGCCAAGGCGGGTGGATTGTTTGAGCTCAGGAGTTCAAAACCAGCCTGAGCAAGAGCGAGACCCCGTCTCTACTAA
>RJWJ010043954.1:0-12380 GCA_004363605.1 Indri indri | reverse complement strand
AGTCATGGTGGTGGAGGTTGGGGAGGCACCTTTCTGGACCCTTCCTCTTCCACCAGCATCTCTTTAATGATATAAGTTCCCTAAATTGGTGGAGAGAGGATATGAGTTCTTAGAAATCTATCCCTCACACAATAAATGTGCAAACATTCCACACTTCAATAAAAGAACCACATTCTGTATCAGTGCTACACAACAGAACTTTCTACAAAGATGAAAATGTTCTATATCTGTACTGTCCAATATAGTAGTCACTAGGTACATGTGGCTATTGAGCACTTGAAATGTGACTAGTGCAACTGAAGTGCAACTGATTTAAGTTTTTTTTCATTCTTAATGAATTTCATTTCAAAAAGTGTCTATCATATTGTACTATTGTACATATTGTACATATCATATTGTCTATTCATATAACTCAGTTCTAATGAGTTATATGAACTACATGCTTTTGACTTTTAGTGGCAATAAATATTGGTACATGTAATTTCTTTCTTCAGACCAGTCCTGGAGTTGGTTAGATGGATCAGAAGTGAAATTTGTCAAATGGGAAAATAAGAGTAAGAGTGGTAATGGAAAATGTAGCATTTTGTTAGCTTCAGATGAAACTTGGAAAAAAGTTGAATGTGCACATGGCTTTGGAAGAGTTGTCTGCAAAGTTCCTCTGGGTAAGTGTGTAACCTGTCCTTAAGGAAACTTTTTTTCAGAACAGGTAAGGAAATAAATATACAATCCAATTACATGCAAAGTTTTGTACTTGGTCCTGAAGTATTTAGTCCTTGAAGTATATCCAAAAATCTCGATTAAGTCGCAGAGATTTTTCCCCTGAAAAACAGATTACAAGAGATAATAAATGCACAAGATGTCTAGGGCTCCCAAATGAAACTGTTAAACAGTCTAAACTTTATATAATTCTTTCCTAAGAAAAATGGAAGCTGCCAGAGTATTAGGGAGGTAATTTCTTTGAAAATGGTCTTGAGATGTATTTTATTCTGTAGTTTGAATATGTAAAAGCTTAAAGGTCTATTTCTGTAGTTAATTTGCTTCCTTTTTTCCCATTGCTATAAAACTCATGATTAATTTTAAAATGATGCAAAACTAGATTTAATTACTTAAAATGTTCAGGGTATCTGTATGAAATCATAATTTTAACTTGTGTTTCATCATGAATTGCTACATAAAATAACCATAAAAATATTATCTTAACTTCATTTCTGGAGAAAGAGCTGTAAATTTTTCACTAAAACATTTTTAAAGACCTAGCTTAAAAATTTCCATTTTGTGTATAAATATTAAAGATAAAACCCCAGTTCTAGGCAATCGGTGTCTATATATACATGCATTGACTCAGCAAGTATTTAGAGTGTCTGCTATACTCATGCCCTGCTCTACGTCTGGATACCCCTGTGAACAAGACAGATAAGGTACCTGTTCTCACAGAGATTACAATCTAGTGAGGAAAGATAAGTAAACAAGCAGGTCAATTTTTGAAAGAGAGGAAAATATCAAATAATTGTAAACTCTATGTGATCGAAAATAGGTAGATAGCTACTCTAGGTTAGGTTATCAGGGATAATGTCTAAGAGCAAGAGACATGGAAGCTGAGATCTAAGAAATCAGCCAACCAGAGATCCGGGGGGAAAGGCACAGCACGTGGAGGTACCAACTGGGACAAAGAGCCTAAGGCAGAATGAGCTTGCTGTGTGCTCCAGGAAGAGCTGGAAGGTAGGCAGGTGCTTCAGAAGCAAGGATGAAGAGTTCTGGCTCTCTTCTGAGTGGAATGGAAAGCAACTGGAAGATTTTAGGGGGTAGGTGGGAACGGGTTTAGGGTGGTATAAATCAGGAGTTCTGTGCTGGCCATTTTGAGTTGTCCATCTGGAGATGAGACATCTGAACGGAGATGTCTAGTATGCCGTTGGACATATGAGCGAGAAGGAGGGTCAGCATAGGGATGGTATTTAAAGGTATGGCACACAATGAATCCCCTCTGGGCAGCATGCAGAGAAGGGGCCTGGGACAGCGGCTGATGTTGAATAGGCACTAAATGAGGTCATCTCAGAGGCTTAAATCATTTTAAAGCAAATAATGCTTTATTTGGCCCCAGGTAAGTCTAACACAAAAACTTACAGCTTTTAGCAATTTGCTATCAAAGTAGGATAATATACAGGTAGTGATGTCTTCCTAAAAGGGTGTTGGGAAGCGAAAGTGAGAATAATCAAAGTGCTTTTAATTTTTTTGGAAGAAAATTTCTATAGCAATGAAGAGGATTTAAATGAAAAGGAAAACACCTAAATTTGAAAAGAAAGCACTCAAGGGTTCGATGATGAGTTTGAATTCTGTGTTAATGCTATGTAGCAATCATGTATTTATTGTATCTATAATGTACACAGTTTATGGGCTTACATATGTGACACATACCTGAATGTATAAAATTAATAATAATGATCACTTTTGTATTTTCTCCTCAATGTCAACCTTTTCGTATTCCAGGCCCTGATTACAGAGGAATAGCTATCGCAATTGCAGTGCTAAGTGTCTTAGCTCTCATCAGCATACTCACTTGGTTCTTCTTCCAAAAGAATCGTTTCAACTGGGCACGTTTCTCATCAGTTCGGTACGAACCAGGAGTGAATGAAGATGAGATTATGCTTCCTTCCTTCCATGAATAAATTATTCTAAAAGTTTGCTAATTTGCACTAATGTGTTAGGATAAATGAGCCACTTAAAATTTTCCCAGTGTCAGTATTTACTCTTTTCCAAAGTAGAAGTCTTAAGTACTTTTTCAGTTGCTTAGGTCTTAGGCATATGCTGGTATCCACAATTAATTGCCCACTAAATGCCGTATTTATAACTCTAATTAATAGAATGGAGAGGAACTTGAAGCTGGAGCTGAAGTCCAAATTGTTTGTAGTGTAATAATTTTAATCGGCATTTTCTCTGTAGGAATATGGTTGGTAGCTAGGATATATATTTTTTAATGGAATTTCTAACAAAACATCTTAGAAAATTAAAATTACTCTTCACACATACACTCTTAATTTTTAAAAGCATCCAGCCAAATGCAAAATTAATACCTCAAGGTAAAAACCCAACTGTAAATAGTATCAACGTTGTTTCAAAATAGCCCTTTGTAGCATTTAGGAAAAATTATTAAACAATGAGATATGCTTACTTTTTATACAGCAAAATGATGCCTCTTGGCAAGATGCTTCTTATACTATTCCAAAGATATTTCATACTAATATTATTTAAATGCAAAGGTTTTTTTCTGTTTATGAAACAATGGCTGCTGAAGATTCAGCACTTAACATTTTCTACAGTGTGGGGATGTTATTTTTAGATTGATTAGGTACCCCGAAGCAGTATGTTTTCTCTTTTCTGATGTAGTACATATAACTGCTTCCTTTTTAAAGGGAATCAAGTAGATATAAGACTGCTTGAAAATTTTATAATTTATATACTTCACATAACATGTCAACTTTTGACTGAGAATTTTTTATTATTTTGTTACCTTTTTACATGAGCTAAATGGAGAAGGGGTCCATGAAGGAAATTATACAACCTGCATTTGTAAAAATGAGTGTTTTTCAATGAAACTATAAACCTTACAATTACTATTAAAATGTTTAAAATTATGAATGATTAAGGTAATACTGTTTTGTGGTTATCATTTAAAATTTTTATACCTAGAATATATTCTTAATAATAGCATCCACTGGACATGGTCAATGTTTTATTTAGCATTTAACTTATATTTATGCTTTAGAGTATTTTGGTATAAAATCCATAGATTTATTTTAAATTTAGAGTGTTTATACTATAATAAAGTTGTAAATAATTTTTCTAAGACAGTTTTAATATAGTTTATAGTTATCCCGGAATATTTTTTATCAAATTTGTACAGCTAATTCTCTTGTCCTATGACCTGTACAATTTTAGTCATTAAGATTTCCCTCAAAGAACTGAACCAACTTGATGTGAAAAGTATGGCTGTATATAGTGATGATGTCATAATAAAGTTGTTTTCTTTTAAGTAAAATGTTGGCATCCTTGTTGAAAAGAAAATATTTGTAGATTGGGCTTTATTATGTTAGTCATATAGTATGACAAGAAATAAAGTGTCTAGCTATTATAAATTGAGGCATTCTTTAAGAGATTTTGTGTGCCTTTTTAAAAGAATAAATATAAGCATTCCTACATTTCTGAATGTTTTATTTTAGTCTCCTTTTCAGATTCCTCTTGTTCAGTGTGTCTTTTAACTAGTAAGATCAGCAGGGATTCCATCTGTGTTCCATTTACTTCTCATTCTTTGTGCTCCCCTTAGGAGAGCCTGTCCAGCCCTTCCCCTCTAACAACCATTTCTAAGCTAATAGTTCAAATATATAGTTCCAGGCTCATATTTCCAGCCACCTACTGGACACGCTATGTAAAAGTCCTCAACATGTCCAGAACTGCCTGTATTTTTTTTTTTTTTGTCATGTTTTTTTGTTTGTTTGTTTTTGGTTTTTTGGGACAGGGTTTCGCTCTGTTGCCCAGGCTGGAGTACAGTGGCATCATCATAGCTCACTGCAGTCTTGAACTCCCAGGTTCAAGCGATCCTCCTGTTCGGCTCCCCCAAAGTGCTGGAATTACAGGCGTGAGCCACCACGCCAGGCCTACAACTGCCCATGTTGTTTTTCCTTCCTCATTTCCCTGTTCCAAATGTTTCAGAACTAAAGACAGCTTATTTCAGTCTTCTCTAACTAACCCAACTACCACACGTGGACTGATAAAATTGATCTCTTAAAACCAGGCACCTAAAAAAGCAAGTACATAAATGTAATGATGAAGTATTAGGGGACAAACAAGTGATATACCAATAATCAGCCCCTTCTTCCTCCTCCCCCCATACACAGCATGTTCCCATCCCTGATCCTAGGGCAAGATACTGTCATTATCTAAGAATTTTCCCCTGCGAATGGTTGCTGTAGTCTTAGTAACCCCCAATCCTGATATGTCTGCTGAGATTTTTCTGGAGAAAGTCAGAGGTTCAGATTCTTTTATCTTAGTCTCATTCAATCCTAAAACCCTCTTGGAGAAACAAAGACCCAATTTTTGTTATTACATAATTAGTTCAACAATTTTATCATGCTTAAGAAGATAAATTTTAACTAGTTCTCAAAATAAAGACTTTTTTTCACTAGACCTCATGATGTGTGCATTTACCTCTATGTCTCTACATATTCTAAATTAAAACAGTCTCACTATATCTACATCTCAACAAATTTAGTGTACATGTATTTCCCTTTCTCCTGAGCTAAATTAATCACAGACAGAACTTGAGAAACTTCTTTTCCATTCCCCAACTCAGTTTTTGCCTTATATTCTTTTTCAGTTAATATGAAAAAAACATAAAACCATAATCCTTGTCTCACAGGCTAGAAACCCAGAAGTCATCTTCAAGCTGTCTCTCTCATCTCCCTAATCCAATGATTCTGTCAATTTTACCTCAGTATTCTCACAAAGCAGCCATCTCCATTGTCAACTGGATTATATCGGTTCTTTATCCTTTTTTTCCTCCTGGATTATTTGCACCAGCCTCTGCACTCATCTCATCAGCCTTTTTCCTTCATCCTAGTTTCACCACACCTGGGCCTGGGGAAGCTAAATACACAAAGCAGGTCTCACCTTCTGTTTTGGTCTGAAGTTATCTAGGCCTAACACCTCAGGCCAAAGGGCTACCCAGCAATGCCAAGCCCAGGGACCTTACATGGGTTGTTGATCAGTCCTGAGAAAGCTGGGATCTTAGTTCCCTGGCCAAATACCCTTTTAATACAATGTAGGATCAAGTCAATATTGATCTACTTGCTAAACAATGGAGACGCAGAGTCAGATAAAAGTGTATAATGATATGCATCTACCATTACACTATCATACAGAATAATTTCACGGCTCTAAAAATCCTTCATGCTCCACTTATTCATCTCTTTCTTCTTCTCTGTCTCCCAACCCCAGCCCCGGCATGACTTACCTTTTTACTGTCTCCATAGTTTTGTCTTGTCTAAAATGTCATATAGTTGGAATCACATAGTATGTAGCCTTTTCAGATTGGCTTCTTTCCCTTAGCAATACATCTTTAAGCTTCCTCCATGTCTTTCCGTGGCTTGATAGCTCTTTTCTTTTTAGCACTGAATAATATATCTTTTTTTTTTTTTAGTAGTGACAGGGTCTCACTCTGTTGCCCAGGCTGTAGTGCAGTGGCACAATCATAGCTCACTGCAGCCTTGAACTCCTGAGAACAAGTGGTCCTCCCACCTCAGCTTCCCAAATAGCTGAGACTACAGGCAGGAGGCACCATGACCTGCCTGAATAATATTTCATTGTATACACATACCACTGTTTATCCATTCGCCTATTGGAGGACATCTCGAATACTTCCAGATCTGGGCAATTATGAAGCTGCTATAAACATCCATGTACAGGTTTTTGTGTGTATGTTTTCAACTTGTTTGGGTAAACACCAAGGAGTAAGATTTGCTGGATTGTATGGTGAGAATATGTTTTACTTTTGTAAGAAGCTTCCAAACTTTCTTCCAAAGTGGCTGTACCATTTGTATTCCCACCACCAGCAATGAATGAGAGTCGTTGTTGCTTGACATCTTTGTCAGCATTTGATGTTGTTGGTGTTTTGAATTTTAGAAATTCTGATAGGTATGTAATGGTATTTCATTTTTGTTTTAATTTGCGATTCTCTAATGACATATGATGTTAAGTATTTTTTGTAAGCTTATTTACCATTCTATATCTTCTTTGATGAGGTGACTTCAGATTATCTGCCCGTTTTTAAATTGGGTCATTCATTTTCCAATTGTTGTGTTTAGATTTGATTTTATAGGACTTTTTTGCCAATGACGTTAAACAAACAGTCATCCTTGGCCCTGGCTTGTGTTGTTTGGCTCCAAAGCCCTCACGGGTCGAGTTGTAATTGCACAGTTTATGCACGTATTATAGCAAGCATAGTTTAAGGACTCTTGACCCAGAAGCTAGGAACAGAGAAAAGTTGTCTAAGAGACATAGTCCACTGGGCGGAGCCTTTGAAAAGATTTCTGGCCATTAGATCCAAAGGAGTAAGCTGGCAGACACTACCTTAACCAAGTGACCGAAGTTAACATCACCGGTGATGAGACATACTGACATCGTGTCCCCCCTGAGCAGGGCACATCACTTCTGTGATACACTTGCCCCCAAAAAGCATAACGTGAATCCAATTAGGAGGAAACATCGGACAAACGGAAACTGAGGGACATTCTACAAAACGACCAGCCAGTACTCCTTCAGTGTGTTTTGATCGTGAAGGACAAAGAATGACGGAGGACTGTCCTAGATTAAAGGGGACTAAGGAGACATGACATCGCAATGCAATGTATAATCCTGGATTGGGTGCTAGAACAGGCAAAGACCATTGGAGGGACAATTGGCGAAACGGGATAAGTGCTGTAGATTAGTTAGTAGTTTTATACCAGTGTTAATTTCCGGGGTTTGATCATTGTACTGGAGTTATGTAAGACGTTAATATTTAGGGAAGTGGGCCGAACGGTTACAGAAATTTTTTGTACTATTTTTGCAACATTTTCGAAAGTCTGAAATTATTTCAGTTCAAATGAAAAGTAAAAAAAAAAAAATTAAAGGGAGAAGTTCCAGAAGGCCACGCGCCAGGCCCCTCCGCGGGACCTGGGCGGCCGGGTCCTCCCTAGGCGGGACCCCTCCCCTCCGCCCTCCGCCCTCCGCCCTCCGCCCGGCCTGGCCTCCGCGGTGGGAGGGGTCGGGCCTGGCGCCCCGCACTGCCGAGAGGCGCCTCCCCGCGCCGCGCCGGCTCGCCCGTCGGCTGCCGCCCGCCCGGCCGCTCTCGGCGCCCTCGCCCGCCGTCATGCCCCGGGCCGCGCTGCCCACGCTCCTGCTGCCGCTGCTGGGCCTCGCCGCTGCTACGGTCGCCGGTAAGCTGCCTCTTGCCGCGCCCCCTCCTCTGCCTGAGCGCCGTCCGCGAGCGACCGCCTTCGCCCCCTGCCCAGCCCGGGCTCTCCACCCCCACCCGCCCGAGGGCGGCCGGGAGACGCTGCACCCTGGCCGGGCATCTCGCCCTTCCGGGCACGTCCATCCCGTGCGCCCCCGTGGGGCTTGGTGTCTGGTCATCCCCCACCCGCCTCTGCCGGTTCCGTGGGTTCCGAGAGAGCGCCCTCGGGGAAGGGAGGTGGCCGAGGATTCGAGGGGGCCCTTTCTCTTTCACCCTGCCTGCATCCTCAGCGCAGACCCCACTCCGCGGGAAGGGACCCCCAAATGGGACTGATTGACCGAAGAGCAGAGGGACTTAGAATCCCACCACGGGCGTAGTTTCGGGGCCTTTTGGGGCTGAAATGAGAAGCTGGGAAGTTGGCAGCCGAGATTTCCCCAGCTGGTGCGCAGCCGGCAGGGGTGTGCAGGGGGCGGGCGTGGGGGGCTGGAGGAAGCTGGCCCTCTTTTGCAAGAGACATTGTTTGTCCAGTTGGTTGGTGTTCAAGTTGTTGAAACAGGAAAACAGTTCTGCCAAATAACCCCTGGATCCAAGAGGAACGTGAACAGGCGAAGCTTGGATTCCACTTACATCGTGGGATTTAAAAATCTGTCTAGTCTGCTGTTGTGCAAGTGACATCTGAAAAATTTCACGATTAGTCATTTCCAAAATGACTACTGAGGAAAATACACAATTCTATTGACTATGTGTTTTTAAAAACAACAACAAAAAACAAGTTTTCCACACAGCATGTCAAAAATGTGTTGATGGGGAAACTCAGGGGAAGAAAGACTTCCAAAAATACTATTGATTGAACAATTCCAGGAATTAAAGAGCAAAATAAACAAGAACTAAAGGAATACTTGTGCGGGCTTCAATAAAATAAAATGATTATGCAAGAAATTCTTCCCCCCTGAATTTCACTGCCTTTTAATGATAAGTTCCCTTTCAAAGCCTGCTGACAGGCAGGAATATTTTAAAGGACATCAGTGTTGGAGGCAGCAGCATAGCAAGCAGCTCAGAACTTGCCTACAAACTCAAGGCTCCTTTCCTGAAAGCTGTTGTGGACCAGCATTTATGACCAGTTATGCCATCTGCTGCCTATCAAAGGAGCAGAAACAAGATGTGCTGATTTTCACACTGTTCAGACTGAGAGCATTAATTTTGTCTAAGACAGGGCTAGACTGTTTCTGAACCTTCCTTATGCACACCCTCATTATGTAAGCCAGTAACATCTGGACTCCCCTTTAACCCTCCCTCTACACTGCCATGCATTTGTACTTTAGGCTAGTTGAATTTTCTTGTCAGATTTTTTAAGAGAATCAGTTTCCAGATTTTGGTATCTCTCTTATTCAGAGATGTTGTTTTGACCAGCAATAGAAGACAAACTTTTCTTTGGAAAGTTTTGTTCTTTTATAAGTCCAGTTTGGATATAGGCTTTTCAAGAGCTTTAGAAGTACATGTTGAATACCTTAATGTTGTTAATTAATCAGCTCCTCTCAGTGAGGAAGCTTTAAGGATTAACTTAGAAAGAGCTTGAGCTTTGGCCTTGCTAGTTACCCAATTTATCTGCACTTCAGTAAAATGGAGATAATACTTCCCTTACAGGGTTATTGTGAGCATTGCTTGAGAATTCCATGTCTAGGACCTATTACGGGCACAGTAAATCTTGGTTTCCTTCCCTTTGTTCTCATCATACAAAATGAAGGGTAATTACTGCAACCAGAAAACATTACATGAATACCACCTTACGTGTGTTGAATGTTTGTAGTTACTGAGCACATTCATGTACATAATATTGTAGGACTGAAAAACTACTGTATATGTTTTTCATCACAATACCTCACAGATACCCTATCCAGACAAGATCAGAAGTCACGTTTGGCTTAGAACTAAATCAAGGAAGAGCTTGTCGATGAACGGGAGATATTAATAGAGGAGCTCCTATGGTATTGCATAAAGTGTAAATTTAATGTTGAAATGGAAATCATTGTTATTGTTCTTTGTTATTTTGGAGTTTATTAGTGAATGTGATCTTATCTTTTTTCTTAGTTATTATCTTGAAAGTAACAATGGACAAAACATTCTTTAAATTCCTGAGTAAGGACCCATGGCGTACCCTTTAAAAAGTTTTTCTGTAATGTTTTTTGCACATAGTACATGATGAGCATGTGTTTATTGGGTCAGCGACTTCCCATGGGATGAGTGAAAATAAGCATGGTCAGAGTAAGTCCTCATTCTGTGGCCATGATGTGGATCAGAATCTAGGTTTCTAATTTTGAATTGCCATAGCCTACAAGCCTTAGATGAGGTGGCCCTGCCTTCCTCCCTGATGGCATCCTCTTTCCACCTCATCCTCTCTTTATCCTCCAACACCTGCTGGTTCTTCTGCACAGACCGCCTCCTCCCAGTCCTTGGCATGGCTGTCCCCATCCCACCATTCAAATCTGTGTTCATATGTTACCTTCTGAGGCTTCCCCGAACACCCACATTCTTTCATGTCTCCACGTTTTAACTTTTTCAAAGCCTTCCTGAATGCATCTTGTTTATTCATCTGTCTTCTTGCTTGTTGCTTCTCTTACTGGAAGGAAGCTCCATAACAGGAGAAATTTTAGTGTTTTATAGATTTTTGTTTTGACTTGTGTATCCAATTTATTCTAATTTATAATTAAGGGATGAAAACTTTAGGTGAATAATTTAAAAAGTAGAGAGCATAATTGGATTGCAGTTTCTTTCAAATTATGTTACCTCCGCCATGAACTCATCTCATAATTGAATTCAAAGCATTAAATCCTCTTAATCTATTAATGCCACTTTTTCTGACCCTTGTGGCCCAGTTATGTTTCAGGGGAAATTATTTCAGATTAAATATTAGAGTATTTTTATAGATTTTTGAAATGCTAATATTTATTTTTCTTGTATTATTTCAAGACTTCTTTCATAGTTGAGAAGATTTCAACAATTTGCTTATGTGTTGAAAACTGGCTTTGCAACAGGGTTACCTTCCATATTTTTTTTCATTGTCCATATTAAGTATTTTACTGATTTTGTGGGTTATTTTAGACTTTGAGGGCAAGTCTTGAGACTGAATCTATTAAAAAATGGACCAGTGATGCCCAATGAGAAAGGTACAGATTATCAATGGCACACTCCTTCTATGAATAAATATCATGACAGTGCTGCTGAGGAGGGAGGAGATGGGAGAAGATGGAAGGGACATCTTGGAAGCTAAGTTGGGAAGGGTGATGTAGAGAAGGGAAGGGGTGCCATATGTTTAATAAATAGCCCTCTTCTTCCTCTGGCTATCTACCACAGTTGCCCCTGCGGAAGGTAAGTGACTGTAACTCATGTCTTAATGGGAAAGGAGCAAAGGTCTTATTATTGACAAGGAAAAAGAAAAATAAAATCTTTGCCTTTCCTTTGTTAACATTTAGAACAAGTATGTCCTAAGGATCACTTCCTCTTATGCTGTGCTGGGTTGTTTTAAAAAAAATTAAAAAGGAGGAGGAGGAAAAGGAGAAGAATTTACAAAGGAACAGAGAGTTCTATTAGATTCGACTGATAATACAAAGTATTCCTGTGGATATGACATTTTATTCTTTTAGCACATGGTAATTTTAGGCAGAGGATCTATATGGAAACTTTTGGAGTTATGCTAAGTACAGCTTTTAAAATTTTCATCAGGCTCCGAAATTTCTGTACATACTAAATTAATAGAATTATAAAATTATAAAATCCCTGAAGAGTCATTTAGGTGCATTATTAATAACAACCTATCTTTCAGGACTGCTGTGAAGAAATAAAGGTAATAGAAAGGCACTTTGCAGAGAGCTTAGTGGGCAGATTTTTAATTATAACAGGATTATAGCAAAGATACTTAGCATTGAAGATGACTTAGGTTAGCCTTCTGCTCATGAGGTGCATGAACCTCAATAACTCTCCTCACAGGAGTTGTGCAGCCACTATTTCAACATTGTTTTTCAACATGTCTTTTGAGTAGTGCCTAAGACTTGTTTCTGGGACACACATTCGGATCTATAGCATGAGAAGAGGGGTTCTTTGTTGAATTAACTGGAGTTATTGCTAATGCTGAAATGAGCCTAAGGAGAAGGCAATTGAAAGCTTTGGGGAAGTGAGTCAATAATCTGTTTTCTACTTTTCTTTTTTTTTTTTTTTTTTTGAGACAGAGTCTCACTCTCTTCCCTGGGGCGAGTGCCGTGGCGTCAGCCTAGCTCACAGCAACCTCAAACTCCTGGGTTCAAGTGATCCTACTATCTCAGCCTCCCGAGTAGCTGGGACTACAGGCATGCACCACCATGCCCGGCTAATTTTTTCTATATATGTTTTTAGCTGTCCAATT
>RJWJ010043953.1:0-12377 GCA_004363605.1 Indri indri | reverse complement strand
GCTCAGTGACTGCCCTGCCCCCATCTCTGCCCGCCGCCCGTGCCTTGTTGAGCACGTTACTGGTTTATTAGAAGAGTTTTGCAGTAATAGAAAGTGACCTACAAATGAATAAAAGTTATTTCTTGATCTAGTTCAGAAGATAATAATGACAGAGAACTGTCATTTAAGGAAAAGCGTAGAAAATGGTTTTGTAATTATTGTACAAAGATGGGCTGAGGGACAGTGGAAGGAGCCCAGGCCTCAGACGTAGAAAGACCTGGGATTAAATGGCTGCAAGTTACTTGCTGTGTGTCTCGGGTAAGTTGCTTAACTTCTCTGGGTCTCAATTTCTTTATCATTATAAATGGGGCAAATCATACCATACAGACATTTTTTTTTTTTTTTTTCTAGTCTGCCCAGGGAAGTTCGGTCTTCTGGTAATAGCATCTCCTAGTCCCTGTGGTTCTGGTGGAGGCACCAATCAGTGATATCTATTGCCCTCCCTGCCCCTCCCATGTCCTCAGTGGACCCATAAAGCGTGGGCTTGTGAACTGGGCAGGTCCTTCCCTAAGATGTCCTACACGAATGCTGGAGGAGAGACCCTCTCTCTTTCCTGGCTCTCTGGGTAGCTATGCCTGCCCACCCGAGTCACCTCCTGCTCCCTTCCACCTTCTCCTCTGTCCTGATCGGAGAGAAAATAAAACCAATCTACAAAGAGAGAAGCAGATCTGGGAGAGGGGGAGGGAGTCCCAGCAGCATTGTTTACATTTCTTTTAAATTCTACACTGTCCTTATTGATTTTAGTTCTGTTATTGTTCTAGAACAGAGGGGGCTTTAAAAGTCATTGAGTCAACTTTTATTGTTTTCCATATAAATTTCCCTTCCCCAAAGCCATCCAGCATCTAAGACAGGATGGGCAATTCAGGCTTCAGACTCCAAGACCAGTGCTCCCGCTCCACGGCCACCTTGGTGCATCAGTGTTCGCTCAGCTCAGTCACGTGACTTGTCGGCTCTTATGTGTATTATATAATAGAATACCCGAGTCTCTGAATGGTGTCTCCCCACACTCGCTGCTCCCAAATTCTTCTTACGTTGGTTCCTGTCCCTCAACAAATCAACAGTGTCTGAAATACCACCGTAGTATTGATTCCTTTGGATTCTCCTCTTTATGCTTCTTTTGGGAGTGGTAATTCAGACAACTAATTTAAACTATCGGATCAATTGCTTTTAAGATCTTCTTTCCTCCCAAAGGAAAAGATTCCGAGAAGAAAGGGCTTCAGGTATCTTAGGAGAATGGATTGAAGAAGGGAAGGAATGTGGCAATGGTTTTAAAAGGGAGAAAATGGTACAGAGAGGGAACTTTAATGTTCCTGAAGCCAGACTGCTTCGATTTTGGAATGTTCCTCTCTCTCTGTCACTGTATTCCCCATCTAGGTGTTTCTACCTAGAATCAGGGCTGATGACCCAGCAGCCATTCTGTCCCTCTTTTCCCTGGCTTGCAGATTCTACCTCCCACCTTAGAGGCTGAAAATGCCTGCCTTGTAGCTAGAGTATGTGACCTATTCCTAGCCTATTGGACATAAAGAGAAGTCCAGAGGAGTTGCTTCTGGGAAAGGCTCCTCCTTGATAAAAGAGAAATGCACAAGGGAAAGCCCCCTTTATGTCTGCCTTTGAATGTGGTAATGTAAAGATAATGGCTGGAGCTGCAGCAGCCATCTTGCTACCATGAGGGGACAAGTGCAAGATAAAAGCCAACATGCTGAGGATTGTGGCATGGAAAGAGGCAGGATCCCAGATGACACCACAGAAACCTAGATTTCACCACAGGAATAATCTAGAAACAGCCCAACCACAGGATTCTTGTTACGTAAGATAATAATAGTCTTTATCGTTTAAGCCACATTTAGTTGGGTGCTTTCTTTCTTGCAGCCAAAAATCATCTTAATATTATGTCTTGGACTTGTTTCCAAGAAGTTTCCTTTATGGAATATAGTTTTGTCTGTAAAATAAAGTTTTTCTTTAATTTTTGGTTTGTATTTTTTATTTCTGGAAGTTCTACTTGATTCTTTTTCAAATCGACTGGGTGGCTTTTGATAGTTTCCTGTTTCGTGTACACATCCCTGACCTTGTCTTTTATTTCCATAAACATATTAACCATGGTTAGTTTCTAATCTATGCCTGATAGTTCCAATATCTATAGTCTTAGCAGAACTATTTCTGTTGGCTGCTGTTTTTTGCTTATTCTTATTCATGCTTATTCATGGTGACTTATTTCTTTTTTTTAACATTAAAAAAATTTTTTTTCTTTAGAGATAGAGTCTTGCTCTGTTGCCCAGGCTGGAGTGCAGTGGTGTGATCACAGTTTACTGCCACCTCAAACTGCTGGGTTCAAGTGATCATCCAAACTCAGCCTCTCAAGTAGCTGGGACCACAGGCATGTACCATCAAAAAATTTTTAAATTTTTACAGAGATTTGGTCTCACTTTGTTGTCCGGTCTAGTCTCGAACTCCTGGACTCAAGCAATCTTCCTGCCTCAGCCTCTCAAAGTGCTAGGATTACAAGCATAAACCATTGCTACCGGCCCTTATTTCTTTTAATCCCTGGTTATCTTTGATAGTATGCTGCTCATTATACCTGAAAAATAATTTGTAGGAGTAATTGGAGATCTAGGGAAAAGGTACCTTCCTCCAGAGATGATTTATATCTGCATTTTCCAGGTGTCTAGGGACCACCTTAAAGCACGTTCAAGGTTTGAGGTTGCCTAGATCACCAAACACTGACTCCTGGCCACAAATCCGCTATCCAAGGCCTAGTTTACTTCTTTTTTTTTTTTTGAGATGGGGGTCTCACTATGTTGCTCAGGCTGGTCTTTGACTCCTGGGCTCAAACTCTGTCGCCTCAGCCTCCCAAGTAGCTGGAATTAAAGGTGCCTAGTTTACTTTTGATTCACTTTCTCCCTGCGGGCGTAGGGCTTTGGGGTCTCTGTTATTGTAGAGAGGGTCTTCAATTAGACTGTCCTTTTGATTTCTGCCTCCCTTATCCCACAAGGCCATCAAAACAAAAGTTCAAATTGCTGGAATCAGCCAATGCCCTTGGTTGAAAAGTGACTTCCGAGCTCAGCTTATGTCTTTGGGTTCCTGTTTTCCTTTCAGTTTTGGCCTGGCGATACCTCACCATATAGTTAAATCTTAAGTGCTTTTAAGATATTCAATCTGCCTAGAATGTTTAGTTGTTTTGTGAAGGAGGATTAGTCCAAACAGCCTAACTCGCCATTAGCGGAAGCAGAAATTTGTCTTTGTTCCATCACCAAGTTCTCAGCTACTGCCTAAACCATGTCTCTGGGGTCCTTGCGCTTGCCTTTTACTCTCTGTGGGTGTGCAGCCTACTTGCCTGTGCCTCCTGACACCCTCGTCCTATTCTTGATTTTGCTGCCCTCCTGATTTTTAGCCTCCATCCTCATTCTATTTGCCCTGACCAGGGGCACCTGCTTATCCGTGACTTCCACGGGGCTGCCTGTGCTGACTGATTTGCGTATAACAGGGCTCCAGCCCCTCACCCAGCCCTTGACTCCCTAGTTGAGCCCCAATCCACGACCTTGGGTATTTGCCAACATTGTCCTATCCTCTGCCTCTTCTCCTTATAATCCTCCTGGCTGCCCATCTGGTCTTGACTTTTCTGATTAACTGTCCTTCCTCTTCCGCTGGCTGCCTTGGCATCACCCAGCCAGTTCACAGCACCATTTTGGGCTGTCCTTGACTGAATATTTTAAGTAGATGGATTTGATTTAATTACCTTTTTAATTACCTTTTTCGAATACAGGATCGCACCATGGGGGAACCTCATGAATCTTTTACAATAGTGAGTGACTGTTAGATTTTAGTCACTCTTTGAAATGTAGAGGATGACCAAAGTTTATGATAAAAAAAGGAATTGAAAATGGCAATAAAATGAGACCTACTCTTAAGACTTTTATTTGAGTTTTGAGAAACTATCTGGCCACTTCTAAGAAATATGCAGCTTGACATAGTGGTAGAAGGCACAGTCTTATAAATTCAGTGGACCTGGGTTTCATCCTAATTCTGCCCTTTATTGGCTACAAGAACTTGTACAACTCATTCTACTAATCTTAACCTCTATTTTCTCATTCACAAAATGGTGCTAATATTACCTTCTTCATGAGGTTGTGATGGGGATAATAGAGGTAAAATGCAGTGCCTGCAAACTATAAGCACTCAATTAAAGACATTATCATTATCATTATTAATAGCATTAAGGTCTGTCTTCCCTCCAAATGGTTCAACTGGGCTGGTTCACCAAATGGTTGCCAACTGTTCATGCTTCATCCCATCCTGAAATCTCTGCCATCTGAAGCTTGACTTCATTAAGCGACAGTGTGGGGGTAATTGTTCCCAAATGGCCCTGGTTAAAACACATATGTTCCTCTGGATTCATACGTGTTCAGGATTTGTTTAATGAGGTGGCTGGTTGCGTTGAGTCCTGCTTGATGAGGTTGGAGTTGCAATATGGGACAAGTTATAGTCAAGATGAAAAACATCTTTGTTCCTCATGTACAAGGGTCATTTTTCAGAAGACAGAAAAGGCAAGGATAATCAGACTCCTACAAGGACACCAACATACATGGCCACATGTGCCTTTGGTATGATCACTGGGCTGGCAAAATGGTCAAATCCACCCTCCTTATTTGGCACATAAGGACATCTAGACTCAGAGATGTGGAATGGCATGCCACAGTCCATTGGCGGCAAAGCCAGAACAAGACTCCAGATCCTGGTCCTACAATCAACCAGCCATGTGATGTGCTTTAAAAATATGTTTGCAAATATATCCACAAATTCTTTGACATTTCTCCCTTCAAAAGGCAAAGTGTAATTCCCTTCCGCTTCAATATAGGCTGTACCTAGTGACTCACTTCTCATAAATAAAATGTGAGAAAATGATACTATGTGACTTCTAAGGTTGGGTTATAAAAAGAATGCAACTTTTGCCTGGTGTTCTTTCTCTCTCATTCTCTCTGAATCTACCTGCCATGTTTTGAGGATACTCAAGAGGCCTGTGGGGGAGGCCTCTGTGTGGAGGAACTGAGGCCTCTCACGAACAATCAATATCAACTTGCCGGCCTTATGAGTGAGCCACCTTGGAAGTTGATTTTCTAGTCTCTGTCAAGCCTTCAGATAACTGTGGCCCCAGCTGACATCTTGACTGCAACCTCATGAGACAATGTGGGCCAGAACTGCCTAGTTCAGTTGCTATCAAATATCTGACTCACAAAAATTGTGGGGGATAATATATGTTTATCGTTGTTGTGTTAAACTACTAAGTTTCAGGTAATTGTTAAGCAGTGATAGATAAACTAACACGGTAAGATAACTAATACCCGATTTACTCCAGACTCTGAGTTGGAAGTGATAAAAATTCAATTCAACTAGTGGAAAAAAAAATTATTGCTCCTGTACTTGGGAGCTAGCTTCAGGGATTCCAAATACTTAAATGATGTCATCAGGACCCTTTTTCTCTCTCTTCATTTCTCTGTTGGCTCTTTAGTGGTTTTTCTCTAGTGGCTTCATTTTTTCCTATTACAGAGATACCTTATAGAGACGGGCTGGCTAGAAGCAATCCAGTATTTCTTCAATCCACTCAATGGCTCTGAAGGAAACGCAGGGCTTCCCTACCCCAATATTCACGTATAATCCCAGGGAAGACTCTAATTGGCCAAGTTTGGTTCTTACATCTAGGCCTGAACCAATCACTGTGGCAAAGAAAATGGGACACCGTGATTGGCTACCAGTACCTTGGCCACTACTAGCTTGTTTCAAAGTGTGGTCCATGAACCAGCAGCACCTTGGGGCTTTTTTAAAATGTAAAATCTTAGGCCCCTCTCCAAACTCTGAATCAGAATTTTAACAAGATCCTTAGATGGTTTGTATTCACATTAAAATTTGAGAACTACTATTCTACTGTAATTTATTTCCATCAGAAAGTAATTTCTCCTTCTCATCTCTTATGTTAATTTACCACTCTCTCTCATTTGGTAGGGTACTTTTGTTTTTTAATCCTTTTTTTTTTTTTGAGACAGAGTCTTGTGTTGTTGCCCTCACTAGAGTGCAGTGGCATCATCATAGCTCCCTGCAACCTCAAACTCTTGGGCTCAAGCAATCCTCCTGCCTCAGCCTCCTGAGTAGCTGGGACTATAGGTGCACATCACTACACCTGGCTAATTTTTCTATTTTTAGTAGAAATGGGCTCTTGCTCCTGCTCAGGCTGGTCTTGAACTCCTGAGCTCAAAGGATCTGCCCACCTCAGCCTCCCAGAGTGCCAAGATTACAAGTGTGAGCCATTGTGCCCAGCCTCTTTTAATCCATCTTTTGGGAGCATATCTTATTTCTCCCATCACACTTGGGTCCTTAAAGGCAGAATCCAAAGCCTGATAAACGGCGTTCTTTTCTGTAAAATGGGGACAATGCTATTCACCTTCTGCTATGATCTGAATATTTTTGTTCCCTCCAAGTTTGTGTGTTGGAAACTTAATCCCCAATGCAACAGTGTTGGGAGGTGGAGCCTAATGGGAGGTGTTTAGGTCATTAGGGATCTGACCTCATAAATGAATTAATGCTGCTAATAAAAGGGCTCACAGGGTTCTCTGTCTTCCGCTCTTCTGCCATGTGAGGAATAGTGTTCCTCCCCTCTGATGGATGCGACATTCAAGACACCATCCTGGAAGCAGAGATAGGGCCCTTAACTGCTGGCACCTTGATCTTGAACTTCCTAGCCTTCAGAACTGTGAGATATAAAGTTCTGGGGTTTTTAATAAGTTACTTATTCTCAGGTATTCTGCTGTGTGTGGTAGCACAAAATGGACTAAAAAGCCTAGAGATTTCATGAGAATTGGACGGAATAACACACCTGGGTGTGCAGCACAGTGCCTATTGTATTGTAGATACACAATGATGATCAGCTAGTACTAATTCCCTAAACTGATTTATTGAGTGCTTATTGTGTGCCAGGTACTGTGCAAGGCCCTTTATTATGTTTTCTCATTGAATCCTCCCAACTATATTATGAGGGAACTAGGTATTAGTATCCCTCATTCAGAAATCAGGAAACAGAGCAAAGTCCCACAATTGGCAAGTAATAGAGTCAGGATTTGAATCCAGAACTAGGGACTCTGCAGCTTGGTTCTCAATAGCTCTGCTACAGCATGCTGCACAATGAAGTCCCTCAACCACTGTTTGTTAAATTTGTGTAAGGAATAAAACCGCTGGGCTCCTTAGACCATGGGTCAAAAGCTCCAAGTCAACTCAGGCCCGGCGGATGATGAAACTGAGGGTCAAAGGCCAAGCTCAGTAAACAATCTGTTCCCTCCTTACTAGAAGCTGGCCAAGTTAGTGTGATGATAAATGGCAGCTGACCTTCACCTCTGTGTCAAGGAGACAAAAGGACGGACGGAGACCTTGGGAGCTGGAGAGCACATGGCTCATCTGCAGTGGCAGAGGTCCCCCACTCCAGCCGGGGCGCGTGGAGATCTCCCCCAGGTGGTTCTGGCTCAGCAGCTGTCCTGACCGGACATCGCCAGGCCATACACAGTGTTAAAGATTTTCAATCTGACCCCTGAGAAGGCTGACCCAGTGTTGTCAGATCTGATGTTTCAAATAAAGCCAGAGATCTGGACTTTTATGTGAAATCTTTGACTTTTAAATACTGGCAAATGATTTGTATTTCTTTAAAAAAAAGTATATGAGCCAGACATGGGGGTGGGGACTGGGGGGCGGTAACCGGAATAGAACCATTGTTCCAAACCGTGGAGGGAAACCTCGACTTTTTTGTTTTTTGCTCGTTTGCTGAGCTAGTACAGAAACGAATAGGAAGAAAAAAGGAACGAGGAAAGGAAGGAAGGAGGGAAGGAAGGAAAGAAGGAAGGAAGGAGGCCACTGACCATTTGAGTCTCAAGCAGTGGCTAAGGGAGGAGACATGGCTCTCAACAGGGCAGGGAAGAGGAGAGAGAGGAGGGGCCCTTGGTGACTAATTGTCCCGAGAGCCAGGGCCTCCGATGGGAAGTCCCTTCAACCTCCCAATTCCGCCAAGGGCCAACCCGGCTAATCAACTTTTCATGTTATTTTATTTTTTTAAATCACCTTGGAGGCCCTCTCGGTCTTTGTTCAGCTGTAATCGTTCTTAATTAGATAATTGAAATAATCATCCAATTAAGCTGGTTCCCCTCGCCCCCCTTGCCCGTGTACTTGCTGAATCCAGCTGGCTTGTCATTTCCGCTGACTTCGTTCTTTGCCTCACGCAGGGTCTGAAACAGGTTTCAAGCTGTTTTCTTTCCTCTTTTTCAGTTTGCCGTTTCAGTTCATAGGAGCTGCAACTAAATTTCAGTTCTGGCTGATGTCAAAATAGACTCTGTAGGCAACTAAAAGCCAAAAGTTGTGACTGGCACTAACACAGTGGTAGTGAAGAGTTTCAGGCTTACGAGGATTTCCGTTCCAGTTCTGTCATTTCCTAACTGGGTGACCTTGAATGCGCTGAGCTGACCTTGAAAGTGCACACTGACCTTCTGGAGCTGCAGTTTCCTCATCTGTGAAATAGGGATAGAAAGAAGAGCTCCTTCAGAATTGTGAGATTTCATTGAGATAAAATAAGTGAGGCCATTGGTCCTGTGCCCAGCACATAGTGAGCACTTACTGAGGTTTTTTTAATACGGAAAATGATGTATTCTTAAAAGCTCAAATAGTCGGTATCATTTATTTGTTGTGGAAATGAGGAAAAAGAGAGAGAAAGAAATCGTAGAGATATCTAAGATGCGAATGATTCTGGACGTTTTGGCTATTTGGTGCATTTATATGAAATTGATGTGTTAATCTAATATCTCAATCCAATCTTCCTTCTAGTTAATTCTAAAGCCACCTAAGAAGGAGGATTGCTTGAGGCCAGGAGTTTGAGACCAGCCTGGGCAACATGGTTAGACTCCGTCTCTACAAAAAATGCAAAAATTAGCCAGGTGCAGTGGTGCATACCTGTAGTCCCAGCTACTCCAGAGGCTGAGGTGGGAGGATCGCCTGAGCCCAGGAGTTCAAGGTTGTAGTGAGCTATGATGATGCCACTGCACTCCAGCCTGGGTGACAGAGCGAAACCCTGTCACATAAATTAATTAATTAAAGCCACCTAAAAGACTTGCTGCCTAAGAGACTTAGAGATAACAGGCTTTTTCCTGAGGCGGATTCTCTGTAAGTAAAATTTCAAGTTGGTGTTCCTTTCCTCGACCATCGGAATGGAAGATCCATGTGGCAGGGCTGCCTCCACCATGTGTATCACAATATCCCTTGGGATTTGTCAAGAAATAATTGTTAAATAAGTAAATGTCATGCATGGAGAAACTGTTCTCTAAAAGGACATCTACACCAGTTTTACAAGACAACAGTACCACATTTAAAACAAGGATATGAGGCATTGTTAACACATTAGCTAAGGATGGAGAAAAATCTAGAAAGGGGCTAGTATTCCCAGGATCACAGACTAAAACAAAGATCGGTTGCGATTCCAAAACTCGAATGCCCCAAGCCTTACCTGCTTAAAATGCTGATGTCACCGGGAGCCAGGCAGCCAGGAACCACAGTGGATCACCCACTGGCTCAACCTCGGCTGCATTTCATTCTTCAGCAATGCCATGGACTCCTGTAAACTCGGCTTCATGCTTTTATTTCAGAAGAGTCAGGTATTGGAAAAGAATGATAGCAACTCTGTGCAGGGTGTATTTTTTTTAATGCTTTTTAATCTTTTAAAAATTACATAAGCCATAAATCATTTTTTAAATGAGAAAAATGCCTATAAGTAAAAAGAAAAAATAAATTTTAAAAATTGTTTTTTAATGATATTTTTTTCTGGAGTATACTTTTAAAAAGTAGTAATCGTACACTCTCAGGTAAAGCACCAATGTGCTTTCTATATAGCACATTTCTCATGTTAGCAAAAACAAAATGTTTGTTCACACTTTGCTCTAGGGTTCGCCATGGAAAAGGGATTTTGCAAATACTCATTTCTTTAAATGTGCTCAATGGATCACTACTCTCCAACATTGGATGGCTGGACTTAGGCTAGAGAAGACTGTTTGGGGTTGAGTATAGAGGGAAGTCAGTAAATGTTCCAGACAAATGGCTCCATTGCTGGATTTCTGAGCATGTGCTCCCTATTTCTGCCTCTGGCCTGAATGGGCATTCAGGAAAAGCCAGCCTCTACGATGGACCCCAAACATCCCCACCTCTTGGTATTCACACATTTGTACAGGACTGACATGTAACAAATAGGGTACCATAGAAATGATGGAGCATGACTTCCAAGGGTAAGGCATAAAAGTCATTGCAGATTCCGCCCTGCTCTCTCTTGGATCACTTGCTCTGGGCAAGGCCAGCCGCCATGTTGTGGGGACACTCAAGCAGCCCATGGAGAGGTCCAGTGTGGTAATGAGCTCCTGCCACCCACCGTGTCAGTGAGCCACAGCAGAGGCAGATCTAGACCCAGACAAGCCTTCAGCTGAGCACAGCTCCTGCCAACAATGTGACCACAAGCCCCTGAGAGACCCAGAACCAGAACACTCAACCAAGCCACTTTCAAATTCCTGATCCATAGAAACTGTGGGAAGTAATATTTATTTCTGTCTTAAGCTGCTAAATTTTATAGTTACTTGGTATGCAACAATACGTAGTTAATACCTACACCCTCCTGTCTAAAAACCTTACTCTTTTTCTCTCCAAATTCACTGTCCCTCAAAGCTCCTGTCAAATGCCTCCTCCTGCCTGGACTCCCCAGCCCAGAGGGATCTCTTTTTTCTCCAAGCTTCCTCACCAGGCCTGTCCTTCTTTGGCACTAGCCAGCGCTAGAAGGAAGGGCAGCTCAGGCAGATGTGACATCTGTTGTCTTTTTATTAATAGGTGACCATATAATTTATGATCCACACTGAGGTATTTTCGAGAGTGAAAGGAAGTGCTATTAATAACGATCCTGAAAATCAGCAAAATGCAGGACAGTTTCAGGACAACTACAACACTCAGTCGCCCTATCTGTGAGAGGTGCCAACACCTCCCCAGAAATGTAACAAGTGGAGAAGATTATTTAGCAGGGTTGTGGCTTTATTTGCCCAATGCTTGGATGTGCAAAGAAAATGTAGTATCTTTATTTTCTTATGATAGATCTTTTTCTAGGCGTGTCTCCACCCAGCTAGATAGTGAAGGGGGAAATAGTACTTGTTGCCAGCCTGATCATTTAAACAGCTTCTGAGACCATTCAGTCATTACGCGGCTGAGTGGGGGAGTACGGAGTTCTAGGTCCAACCTCCCCATCCTCAACCTCCCCTTCCCCTCCATCCCCTTAACATGGCACTGGGGCAGGTGGGAAGGTAGGGGGAAGACTGGCCGTGGAAGGGGAAACAGGATCCCGCAGTCTCGGTGAGCGGCTGTTCTGAGCAGCTCCCGGGCCCCAGAACCCCTGAGGGACTTGTTAGTCCACCAAGTTTTTCGTAGTGATATTCTGGAGCTAGGGTCATCTCCAACAGATGTGGGGGTTGTGCCCTGCACAAGGGTGTCCTCGGAGGGGCTGAAATCCAGCCAGTGCTTTGCTAGCCAAGCCATGAGCCCGTGGGGCTGTGAGTCAGAAAAGCGAGCCTTTTGCTAATTTGTGCATAGGCATCCCATGGGCTGGGGCAGGCCCTGGCCAGCAACCAGATTCCAGGTTATTTGCTTCTGGCCTTGCATTCTCTGCCTGTGGCAGCCTGTTGTCCTGATCACAGGCCAGAGCTCTTTGGGCACCTCCCTGGTCCCACCCCAGGCCCAAAGGAAATTCTGGGTCCCCTACAGGCCATGCACAGGCCGTGGGAGGTCAGGGCATCTTTCTCAGGCTCCTCTACCCACATTCTTACTACCACCTGCATCCCATTGCTCTGGGTCCCGGGAGACAGAGCACCTAGCCAGAGGCGAGGTCCCCAGGGACTGGCAGACTTCCTCATGCAGTGCCATGGGATGTGATCCACTTACCCATATGTTCTCGAATTTCCCCTATCATTTCCTGGATGATCCTTAATCTCCTCCCCTCCCTAGAGACAACCGACCTTCTGAGTGGCCTTGGGGCTTTTCTTCTTCCTTCCACCACCCTCCCAGGGTAGCAAGAGCATGTTTGGGGCATTCCTGCAAATGGCAAAACTCAATGATCTAGATGGATACTTGGATGCGTTTTTCATGGAGTAGCATGCATAGAAAATAATAAGTGCGTGATGCACTGGGCGGCCTGGAGGGGATCTGGAACCTCGCAGGAGGCCATGCGGGAAGACTAATGGGACCCCCAGCTGCACGGGTCCTGACAAACTGCTCCAAGGCAGAGGGATCAAGTCTCC